>CAWUFW010026756.1:0-31097 GCA_963921515.1 Calotriton arnoldi
TGCAATAGAGCTCTATTAATTTCTCCTAAACATACGGCAGGAGTTTTCACATAGAAAGTCTCCTAACTAAATTTCATATTTTAGAGTGAGGAACAGCTAACATTCTGAAGTGAGAAAAGGTGCTCGTGCACACTTTCTTAGATAGACATGCCAGTGAATGTCCCTGTAAATTAGTATACTTCCTTACGTTGCATGGATCTAATCCATGCAAAATTGCAATTTTCTGTTTCAGACTTCTGCATGGAAACTGGCGTAGGAAAGTTCTCAATATATCAATTGATTTCTGACGAACACAGCAAATACTGCTACGGTTCCATTTGTATACATGGGCCCGTCTATGCCTTCCTTGTACCTCTTCAGCTATCACTTCCCCTACATTCCTAGGAGCCATCTCTTCTTTTGCAATGGGAATACCATTTTTCACTTCATAACATCGACAAGTTGTTTCAACTACTTGCAATAAACTGTTCTCTTGCAAGTAGCTTTCTTCATTAAAGAAAGGCTCTGCACTGGATGTATGCTTCCATTCTCCTCTGAAGATTTTCCAAAAATTAGATCTATTAAGAAGTTTTTTTATTCTGGCTTTTCCACTTCATAGAAAACACTGTTTTATTCAGTGTTCTCATTCTGTTTACTATTAGGATAAATAGTTTATGCTTCAAGGCAAATGGTTTATCTACTACACTTGCTATGTGTTCTTTTTGCATGTAAGCTGCTGTTCTCCTATACTGCTACATATTTCTTACCAAATTTTGTATTACCCTAATTCTAAACATTCTTCTTATGTCTTTGTACTGTTTCTGCCTTACTGCCTGATGAGTTGTTTTTTTAGAACATTTTCCACTTTGAACAGGAGTTAATGCTTTTTGTTTATGACTTATTGGTCAACTTTTGTTTTTCTTCACATAATTTTCCAAATTTTTCATTTTTCTTACTCCTGTTTTAAGAAACTCCTTAGTTCTCTTACCAGCAGATGTTTTTTTATTACTACATTCTGTCTATCATCGGCTTTTTTGTTCTCAGTTTTTTGCAAGTGGAACTTCCTTTTGTTTTTTCCTTCTCTGTTACTTTCTTGCCACTGTAAATTGTTTTCTTTGAAGACAAGTAGATATCTGAAAACAAAATACAGTATAAATTTTAGATTACATACCTCAAGCAACTAAATGCCTACATAATGGGGAAACAGCGTTTACAAAGCTGTCATTACATCGTGCTACCATTACAACGCGGTCGTTACAACAACCGCGTTGTCAGTACTGCGATGCATTTACATCGCAAGTCATTACAGCGACTTGCACTAGAGGGCGCTGAGGTATTGGAAATGAATTCCAACACCTTCCCTACTGTTGCGCAAACTGGAGTAGGAATAGCAATTAATACTGTTCCTAAGTCCAGCGCGCCCCCTAGTGCAAGTCGTTGTAATGACTTGCAATGTAAATGCATCACGTACTAACAACGCGGTCGTTGTAACGACCGCGTTGTAAAAGCACGCGATGTAATACATCGCGATGTAATGAGCCATATTCAAATAATGCATTATATCAGTATTTCATTGCATTCCTTGGATATTAAACATAACAGCTCTACTTCCTCTCAATTTACATGTCTTACCTTTTAAGCACACACTACCCTGGCCTATGGGCTACCTATGGCCTACCTTAGGGTTGACTTATATATAGTAGAAGAAGAGTTTAAGGCTTGGAAAAGAGGTTTTAAATGCCAAGTCGACCTGGCAGTACAACTGCACACGGAGACTAAGCAATAGCAGCGCTGAAACATGTGTAAAGAGCTGCTTGTCTGGATGGGTAACTTGATTGTGTCAGTACTTGGGTACATATGTGAGTGAGTGTGTGACTGGATGTCTAAGTAACTATATCACTTTTTCACTGACTCTCTTGGTAACTCTATAAGTCTGTAAAACTATATTCAAGTGCCTGAATGGATAGCTTACTGACTGTGCTAGTGAGTATTGGGGTATGTAACAGAATGTGCAACTGGCTATGTTACTGCTGGATACATAAGTGGTGCGTCAGTGTGTGAGTGGATGTCTAAGTTCTACTCTCGCTGTCTGATCTGATGTATTAGTGGCTCTATGCTTTTGTAAATGGGTATGTGAGTCGCAGTATGGGTGGGAGACTGGATGTACTAGGCATATGGGTCTGTAAGTGTGCATGCTACTTACTGAAACTTCAGAGTACATGTCTTACTATTTAAGCACATACCACTCTCCCTATGGGCTGCCTATGGCCTACCTTAGGGTGACTTATAGGTAGAAAAAGGAGAGTTTAAGACTTGGCAAATGGGTTTAAAAAGCCAAGTCGACCTGGCAGTTAAACTGCACATGCAGACTCCACAGTAACAGGCCAAACACATGTTTAGGAGTGGGTCTGTGAGTGGTGTGTAATTGCCTGAGTGGGTCTGTGATTGGCTATATGAGTGAGTGGGTCTGTAAGTGTGTGTGTCAGTGTCTGTGTGGGTCTGTGAGTGGGAGCAAGAGTCTCCGAAATGGTCTGCGACTGGGTACATGAGTCTCTCAATAAGTATGTGAATGGGTGCATGAGTCCCTCAGTGGGTCTGTGAGTGGGTGCATGAGTGTATGAGCAGGTCTGTGAGTGAGTACATGAGTGTTTGAGTGGGTCTGTGAGTGGCTGTGTGAGTGTCCGAGTGGGTCTGTCAATGGGTGTGTGAGTATCTGTGTATATGTGTGAGTGGGAATATGAGTCTCTTAGTGGCTCTCTGAGTGGGTGCATGAGTGTCTGAGTATGTCTGTGAGTAGAAACATGAGTCTCTCAGTGGTTCTGTGAGTGGGCATTTGAGGTGGTCTTTGAGTGGGTGTGTTAGTGTCTATGTGGGTCTGTGAGTGGGTGCATGGGTGCATGAGTGTCTGAGTCAGTTTGTGAGTGAGTGTACAAATGTCTGAGTGGGTGCAGAAATGTCTGAGTGGGTGCAAGAGTGTTTGAGTAGGTGTGTCAGTGTCTGGGTGGGTCTGTGAGTGTGTGCATAAGTGTCTGAGTGGGTCTGTGAGTAGGTATGTGAGTGTCTGAGTTGGTCTGTGAGTGGGTGCATAAGTGTCTGAGTGGGTCTGTGAGTGAGAGCATGAGTCTCTTAGTGGGTCTGTGAGTGGGTGTGTGAGTGTCTGTGTAGGTATGTAAGTGGCTGCATAGGTTTTCGGGTGGGTTTGTGAGTGTTCTGAGTAGATCTGTGAGTGGGTACATGAGTGTCTGTGTGGGTCTGTGAGTGGGAGTGGGAGTGTCTGGGTGAGTCTGTGAGTGGGTGAACGATGTCTGAGTACATCTGTGAGTGTATGACTCTGAGTGAGTGGGAACATGAATGTCTGAGTGGGTTTGTAAGTGGGAGGGAGAGTGTCTGCATGAGTCTCTGAGTGGGTGTGAGAGTGACTGAGTGTACCTACTAGTGGCTATGTGTGAGTGAGTGGGTCTGTCAGTAGATGTGAGAGTGTCTGATTGGGTCTGTAAGTAAGTAAGTAACAAGCTTTATTTGATTTCTATTTTAAAAATCATAAAAGCACATAAAAACATAGCATTTTAAAAGCAGGATTATTAAACAATTTGTCCATCATAATATTATCGATTTTCTGCATTTTACCATACTTTTCAGAAACATTGATAAAATCCATATCGTAAACTCATTTTCTAAAAATTGCAGTGCTAAAAACGCAGGTCGACATCTTCTAAAACTAAGCTTCTTTAAAAGAGGTAATAACCATTTCTTCCTTTGTGTATTGTAAAATTAACAGAAAAGAACTGCATGGAGTGTTGTTTGCTCTGATCTATCATCACAGGGGCATAATTGCATCACCCTAGCCCAATCATTCGTATTTGGGAAACTGATTATTCTGTGTAGTGTACCCAATCTGAATCTTGTCAACAGTAGTCTGTCATAGGTACCTCTCACTAAAATAAGGTATGGTTGGATATATAAGTTGTTAATATCAGTTTATGATGCAGTACTGCGGGTTTGGAAATTTCTTCTGCTAGTCTGAGCGATTCAAGTAAAGACATACCTTTGGCTTTCAGCTCTTTTCTCGAAATGGTACTCATAGTGATTGGTTCATTATAAAATTCTGGATAGCCTAAGTCATAAAAAAACTCCAGAACATATTTTAACCATTTCATTCTTAAAACACCGTTCGTACTTAAAACATCAGTTCAAATCTCCCGATTTAAATTAGTTTCCTCACATATCCATATCCTATACCAGAGCATAATTGGTTCCATTTTAATTAGATCTGTTATGAATGGAACCCCCAATTCCGAATGGCAAACGTACGACGATACACTACTCGGGAGTGCCAAAATATATCTTAAAAACTGATTTTCAACAATTTGTAAAGATTGAACATTACAATGTCCCCAAACTCCTGCGCCATATACCTAGATCATGCATAAAGGCTGCAAAGCTATCCAATAGTCTTTGCAGGCCCACTTGAGTGCGGCACATCAGGACGGCGCCATCCGCATGCAATAGTGCCGGTATGGCCCGCCCTTTTATCATGGGGAAATCTTGGCTGACATTTGTCAAAGCTTGACCTAGCCCATTAATATAAAGATTAAAAAGGAAGGGAGCCAACACACATCCTTGCCTAACCCCTCTCTTGATTTGGAATGGGGCTGTACACTCTCCGTTGGGGCCGTAACGTACTCTGGCCTTAGCATAAAGTTGTTTTAGAAAACATATGATGGTGTGGTCTACCCCTAGATCCTGGAGCACTCTCCAAAGCCTATCATGTCTTACACAGTCGAATGCTGCGGTAAGGTCAACAAATGCTAAAAACAGTCTTCCTTTTTTTAAAAGAGCATATTTACCAATAAAAATGCTCAGATTTAGGCTTTGTTCAGTAGTTTCCAATCCATGCGAAATCCAAATTGCAGGTCTGAGAATATCTTATTCTCCTTGGCCCAATCTTGTAGTCTCTCTAATACAATACGTCCCACAATTTTTGCCGAGGAATCTAACAAGGATATAGGTCGATAGCAGGTGGGATCCTGTCTATTGCCTTTTTTAAAAATGGGATCTAAAATAAATTCCGGCCATGACTCTATGAGCTTGGAGAAACAACTAGCCATGATTACTTGTGTAAGTAGGGGGCCCCATAATGCTATATTGTTTTTGAATAGGTCGACGGGGATCCCGTCTGGTCCAGGAGCTTTCCCTCCCTTACTGGCCATGATCGCCCTATTTACCTCATCCAGGGTGACCTGGAGATTGGTTGATTTTATTGGACATAGCGATGTAATTTCATCGTCCTCCTCCATGTAAGTTTCCACAGCATTAGTACAGTCAACATTATTAAAACATTTCGAGAAATGGTCCATCCTTTGCACCTCTGTGATCGCAATTTCAGTGGAAGGAGCATCCCCCGACTCCATGAAGGGCACCCTCACTACCCTCCAAAAACCCGTCCCATCCTTGGACATAGTTGTTTCCTGCAGGGTTTGCCAGAGTTCTTCTCTTAATTCCTCTTTACGTGCTTTCATCGCATTTTTATAGTCCCTCCTTGCCTCTCTTAGTGCTATTGGGTTTCTGGGGGTGCTATGGGCCAATTTTTTAAGGTTGCATATGCCTTCGTACACTTTGTATCAAACCATCCTTTAGTCCTTCTAGGTGATTTTGTATTTTGTACCCAAAGAGCCTCTTTGATGGCCCTTGTGATGTGCTGAAAGGCAATTAAAACCATTTCATGTGTTGCATTTTCATCTAGGATGACCGCCATTGCCGAATTGCTATTAGCCACAATTCTCTTCGTGGTTTCTAGAGGGTCCACCATCAACCATTTCAGGGCATAACCATTAACTCTGTTCATTTCCAAATTTTGCGGGACGTGAATAAGTTTGAGTTCATGGTTTGTTTGTTGTGTTAATTGTGTCAGGGATATGCTCTGTGGAAAGTGATCGCTCAGAATGATTTCATGAGTTTCAAATGACTTCACCCTCGATGCATAACTATTTGAAATTAAAATATAATCTTATATTGCCCCTAGGGGCTCAGGGTACCTCTACACAGCCCCATTCCATGAACTTTTATTTTACATTTTGCAGCTAGCGACTGTTCTCTGATGTCCAAAATGGTGGCTGTAACTTTCTACTCAGGTTGTGGTCAGTCAATCACTACATTCCTGTTGGTGTAAGGATTTATGAAGCACAATGACAGATTACAGAGGATTCCCGTCCCTAGATATACAAATTTGTTTTAGCTTTAATAGCTTAAAAACCGCTGAACAAATTTACACCAAATCACAAAAGCATGTTTTTGGGCCAAAAGTTCATGGAATGGGGCTGTGTAGAGGTACCCTGAGCCCCTAGGGGCAATATAAGGGTCTGTGAGGGACCCTGATGGAGTAGTAAATGCCCAGAAATAGTTTCTTTGCACCTGTGAGAATTCACGTTTCTGTCGCAATGCTCATCGTGGCCCCCTTATAGCTTTGCAATGGATTTGTAAATTCTGTCAAATTCTAAAAAACCTATATGCTCAGACACTCCTGCAGCCATTTACAGACCTACTCAGAGACTTATGCTTGACTCACAGACCCACTCACACATTCATGCACCCATTCATAGTCCTAGTCAGAAACTCCTGCACCCAGTTACAGACCCAGTCTTTCTGTCCAATTTGCTGTAATTCTGTTTAGCAGTTCGGACTGTAATTGTGTCTAAAATCTCTATGAGAATTAACATAAGAAACCCACTTTATTTGACTCCCGTTTTTCTCAGACTCTGCTTAATGGACCACCCTGAAACCTTTCATGCACAACTAGAATCAGGAGGATAATATTTTTGGAAAATATCGTGATGATTCGTCAAATGGCACCAAAAACATAAGCATGTCAAAAAATGCTTTTCCTATGGAAAATAGGTCTAAACTATTACTACCTACTGGTGACCGCCAGTAGGTAATCCATAGGAAAAGCATTTTTTGACTTGCCTATGTCTTTGTGGCCAGTTGAAAAATCTTCCTGAAACTATTTTTTTTAAAGTGTGCCGGGAGGTCATATTTTGCATGGAAAGTTTTGGAGTGTTCCGTCAATCGAGGGCCAAGAAAAAGGGGGTAAAAAGATAGGTGGTTTCCCAAGTTCATTCCCGTAGGAATTTTAGACTACAGCCCGAACTGCTAAAAGGAATTACACCAAATTTGCAGAAAGCTAGCTCTTTTTTGTTATTTGGCATAAATCACTTCTGTAGTTTTAGAATTATTAAAAGAAAAACAAATTTGTATATCTGGAGGCACCAACCCTCCGCTAATCCTCCTGATCTCATGCAGAGATCTGATTGGTTGCCAACACTTCAACCAGAAAGGGTTGGCCGTCATCTTGAGATTCGGACTCAGCTGAGTCCCAAACAAAACGATTTTTAAAAAAAAGAGAAGGGAGCAGGGTAGTAATACCCTGACCCCCTAGGCCTGATGCTGGGGTCCCCCATGTACCCCACTAGGGCCCAAAAACATTTTTTTAAAGTAATTTGTGCTTAAAATTGTGACAGATTTGCGGCAAATTTTTCTAATAAAAAAATAAGCGCCGTCGCCCGCACTTGTTTTCAAATTTAGCCCTCAGGTTGGCCAGGTCCTGAGGGCAGGGTGTTTTAAAATAAAAAAGGAGGGGGCACATGGGGCCCCCCTCTTAGGTCTCTTTTTAATCCCGGGGCTTCAACCTGATCCATTGGGCTCATTGAGCTCCATGGACCACACCACCCTGGGGCTTTTAAATAATAATGGAGGGGGACGCATGGACCCCACTCCTGGGGCTTTAGTTTGACCTGGGGACCATCACTTCCTGGGGATAAATAAATGATGCAGGGGCCACGTGGACCTCTGGCCCTGGTGGCCACAATCTCCTCAGGGCCAGATACATATTTAAAACTGGAGGGGGGTCTACATGACCCCCTCATGGGCCATATATGCCTCCTCACCGGCGCCAGCCCATGCATGCCAAAGAAGCGGCCCCACTTCCAGGAGCCATTAATGGCCGTGGGACCACCATTCCCCAGGGCCAGCTCCTGGTATCGCCCAAGGTGCCCACCCTGGGGAGATAGCAGTTTGCTTTTGGTTGGCGGGAGCTGTGACAGCTGCTGCCAGTTAAGAGCAAATGCTAACTCTGCTCCCAGTAAGCTGGAGCTGTCAAATTACTCCCACTTGCTGGGAGTGGAGTTTTCATTTGTTTCCTTGCCTGCTGTCATTCCGGCAGGGAAACAGATGAAAGATTGCTCCCACACACATGGCGCTGCATATTTAGCAGCTTCCTGCATGTGGGAGCAATGCCAGGTCCTGCAATAGGCATGGAGATGGCTGGGACCGTGGGGGCATGAAGTCTGTTATACACATTAAAGGACACTGGGTGTCCTGGGTGGGGCCAGGGCACCCAGATAGATGTGGCCAGGACCTGGGGGATGGGATCCCTAGGGCCAAAATCAGCCCTGGGAGGTGCCCCATTGCAGAAAAGGCAAAACAGAGGGCAGAAAAATGAGCAGAAAAGGCAAAAACAGAGCAGAAGAGGAAAAAACAGAAGGCGGAGAAAAACAAGCAGAAAAGGCAAAATGGAGGGCAGAAAAAAGAGCAGAAAGGGCAAAACAGAGGGCAGAAAAATGACCAGAAAAGGCAAAATGGAGGGCAGAAAAACAAGCAGGAAAAGGCACATCAGAGGGAAGAAAAATGACCAGAAAAGGCAAAGCAGAGAAGAAGAGGGCAAAACAGAGGACAGAAAAATGAGCGAAAAAGGCAAAACAGAGGGCAGAAAAATGGGCAGAAAAGGCAAAACAGAGCAGAAGAGGGCAAAATGGAAGGCAGAAAAACAAGCAGAAAAGGCAAAATGAAGGGCAGAAAAAAGAGCAGAAAGGGCAAAACAGAGGGCAGAATAATGTGCAGAAAAGCCAAAGCAGAGCAGAGGATTGCAAAACAGAGGGCAGAAAAATGAGCAGGAAAAGGCAAAACAGAGGGCAGAAAAATGAGCAGAAGCGGCAAAACAAAGGGCAGAAAAATGAGCAGAAAAAAGGCTAAACAAGGCACAAAAGGCAAAACAGAGCAAGAAACAGGACAGAAGAGAACTGTTGCAGGGGAGCTGACACAAGGACCTGCTTAATTAATACTGACCTCCTGGGCCTGTCAAAGGAAAAGCAAGTGTGTTTACTCTGCAATACCACATTGTAAGACAATTGCAAATGCTTTTTGGAGGTAAATGCATTGTTGATCTATTGAAGCACAATGTGTAGTGATTGTGAGGAGTGTGTTCTTTCTTGTCCTTACCTAGTTAGAGCAGGGTTCTTTTTGGATAAAGGGGCAGGTGTGGTTCTGTTGTGGTCCAGTCACTGACACAGCTACTGATATACCAACATAGACATTTAGATAACCCCTCTGATACTCAGGCTCTCACACACCCACTGACTGACTCATTCAGACACTGATACACCAACTCATAGACCCACTCAGATACTCTAACACCCACTCACAAACCCACTCACAGACCTACTCATATACTCTCACATGTACTCATAGACCCACTCAAACACTCGTGCACCTATTCACACATGCATTCAGATACTCTCACCACCACTCACAGACCCATTCAGACACTCATGTACATACTCACAGACCCACTCAGATATGGCACCTACTGTCAGACCCACTCAGACACTCATGCACCCACTTACAGAACCACTCATACTCTTTCACACCCACTCATAGACTTACTCAGAGACTCATGCACTGACTCACAGACCCACTCAGAGACTCGCACTCACTTACAGACCCACTCAGAGACTCGTGCACCCACTCACAGACTCACTCAGTCACTCATGTACTCACTCACAGACTGACTCACACACTCATGGAGACACTCGCATGCCCACTCAGACACTCTTGCACCCACTCAAAGACCCACTCAGACACTCATGCGTGTTCTCTAACACACAGTGAGACACTTATGGAGCTACTCCCAGACCCACTCAGACACTCATGCACTCACTTACATAACCACTCACACTCTCATACCCACTCACAGACCTACTCAGAGACTCACACACTGACTCACATACCCACTCAGGAACTCACACTCACTCACAGACCCGCTCAGAGACTCATGCACCCACTCACAGATTCACTCAGACACTCATGCACTTACTCACAGACTGACTCACACACTCATGGAGACACTCTCATGCCCACTCTGACTCTCTCGCACCCACTCAGAGACCCACTCAGACACTCATGTGCATTCTCTAACAGCCTGTGAGACACTTATGGAGCTACTCCCAGTCCCACTCAGACACTCACACACCCACTCACACACTCATGCACTCACTCACTCTCAAAGGTTACAGGTTACATTTAGGAAAAAAATTAAAATAAACCTTAGAAATTCACTTAACAAGCCAAAGGTTGCAGGGACATCATAGTTAGGAAATAACATTAAGAAACGTAGCAATTCACTAAAAAAACACAGGTTACAGAGACATTATAGTTAGCAAATAGAATTCCAAAAGCCTTAGAAATTCACTGAAAAACATTATAGTTAGGCTCAGATTTCACACTTGCTAACCAGTGAAATTTAGCAGTTATGGTTACCTTATGCCCCTGCAATCCACTGTTTATGACCTCACATATTATATCACTCATGACATGGTCAGTGACATCATTGATGACAACACTGATGATATCTCAAATGAAACACTCACATACCCACTAATACCCCTATACAACCTCTCATATACCCACTCACACACACCCATGCAACCACTCATATACGCATTCACAGACTGATACAAGTACTCACACAACCATAACTCATCCATAGAGCACATCACTCATTCACTCACTCTCTCATACAGCCACTCACACAACCACTCACTCACCCATACAGCTACTTACACAACCAGTCACTCATCCATGCAGCCTCTCACACAGATACACACTTTCCCAGACAGCTACTCGCCCACCCACTTATTTACCTATACAGCCACTCATACACCCACTCACTCACCCATACAGCCTCACAACACAGCCACTCACTCACCCATTCAGACACTCACACACTCTCTGACACACCCACACAACCACTTATATACCCATTTACTTATCCATAAAAGCACTCACACATCCGCTCACTCACCCATATAGCCATTCACACAGATATTCACTCTCCAATACAGCCACTCACACACCAACTCACTTGACCAAACACCCACTCAAACAGCCACTCACTCACCCATACAGCTACTTACACACCCACTCACTCATCCAGCCATTCAGATACCCAATCACTCACCCATACAGTCACTACACACCCACTTACCCACCCATAGAGCCACGCACACCACCACTCATACATCCATACAGCCTCTGACACACCCACTCTCACAGTCACTCACACAGCAATTACTCATCCACACAGCTGCTCACACACCCAATTATACACCCATACAGCCACTCACACATCCGTACACACAAGGATACATACAGTCACACAGCCACTCAGATAATATATGTTAGAATCAGTACCAATCAGTGGTAGTGCACCTACTATTCTAGTTTAACTTTTGTAGTAGGTTAGTATATATGTTCGACAATCATAAACTCCTAGAAAATACTTACACTTACTGGATTATGTGAGCAGTGATGTCATCAGTGATGTCATTTGAGATGTCGTGAGTGATGTCATCAGTTAGGCCACTGACCATGTCATGAGTGATGGCCACTGACCATGTCATGATTGATGTAATATGTGAGGTCATAAGCAGTGCATCACCGGTGCTATTTGTTTATTTATTTATTTAAAAGGTTTTATATAGCGCTGGCTCCACCCGGGGGTATCAGAGTGCTTTACCTTGGTATGACGATAGTACAGAAATACAAAAGAATTGTATCAGATGCAGCATTCAGACATCTTAATTGCCTGAAGAGTGTTTAAATATTCTTACATATTAAGAATAATAGCATCAATGACTGAACAGATTGAGAATGACAATTCTAATGATACTATATCAAGGAGACCTACAACATTTTGCTGAAAAAACAAGGGGGCTCAGAATCTTCAGTACGTACCTTAATCAAAGAAAATGAGAGTAAAATACAACAGGCCAACAAAGAGGAGGCGGCAAAACTGAGGAAAGACATGGAAATATGTCTAGAAAAATATGAATAGGAAATCCAAGAATTAAAACACAGAAAATACATAAGAGATGAAATCGATTACAGACAAGGGAGGATTCTAACCTTTGCCAGGAGGTTTGATGCTTTAAAACAGAATTATGGAAAAGACATGCCAAAAACCACAGGGGAAATAACTAGTGAATCAGATGTAAGTGAAAGCGAAGCAACAAGCATTGCAAGTTCCTCAAAAGGGATTACTTTTTTAGAGGAAATGAGACTTTTGCATCTGGATCATACCCTGACAAGGGGTTGGGGGAAAGGAAGAGGAAGAGGCGAAGGGCGTGGAAAAGGAAATTTTAAATCTATCAAAGCACCAGAAAAACAAGACGATCTAGGTGAAAGAAAACAATACCCCTTACAGAATCTGACAAGAAGGTAATAAAAGACTACGAGAATCTCATCATAAATCTTTCAAATCACAGACTTACTAACAACGAATGAACCTTGCTGAAGAAAGGACTTTCATTTTGCCTTGAAAAACATTTTGATTACACAGACACAAAAATAGATATTTACAAATATATACGCAAACTTAAGCTGGCAAAAATACACGCCGACCGTCCTACAACAATGAATGTATTAGAAACAACAAAAGACCTGCAGGAAAAAACAACAAATTTGACTTTTGAACAAATTCCTGACCTGAAAAATATGTTCGACTTAATGTACAATTTACAAGAGGATGAAATGGCGGAAAACCAAGTGTTGCAGGAACTATCATTTGACACAGGCAAACATACCTCAAGTGGACTAAAAAATAAATCAAAATACTGTCCCAAAATACTGTCCGTCACTATCTCCTAGGAATAAATTTGACTTGTTTTCAGAAGCAATCATGAAGGAACTAGATAGTCTGGAGAGAGTACGGAATGACAACAAGAGAGAAAACCTATCAAAAAAAGAACACACTGCTAATGGAAAACAATGATATAATTATCAAACCGGTAGACAAAGGCAGCAACATAGTCGTGCAAGACAAAGCAGACTATGTGAAGGAGGCCTACAGACAACTCCACGATGCAACAAAGTACAAATAATTGGACCATAACCTGGTCAATCAAATCATTTTTGAACTCAAAACAAATATAAATGAATGGCATGCTCTAAATTTGATTAATGATGATGAGTTACGCTTTCTTTCTAGAGATCATCCAACCATACCCACTATGTATTTTCTGCCCAAAATTCACAAGACTTTCTGTGACCCCCCTGGGAGACCAATTGTATCCTCCTGTGAATTACTTTATGAAAATATCTCAATATATGTAAACCACTACTTAGTGCCAATGGTTCATAACTTGAGCTCATATATAAGAGATATAGG
Organism: Calotriton arnoldi; assembly: GCA_963921515.1. Lineage (NCBI taxonomy): Eukaryota > Metazoa > Chordata > Amphibia > Caudata > Salamandridae > Calotriton > Calotriton arnoldi. The sequence continues at coordinate 13,478 of CAWUFW010026756.1, forward strand.
GGCCGATTCCGATCTCGGTCGGAGGCGCACCCAATACCATTCGGTCGGGAAAAAAGCCATGCGAAAGCCAGTTTCCCGACCGATCCGTACAGCACACCGAACGAGCAAGTACGATGCGCACAACAGCAAAAATTCCGGCCGAGCCGTACTCACCCAAACCAGGTCCTGTTCTCCGACCGAGGCGAATCCGGAAACGCCGAATCGAGTCGCACGGAAGGGAAAATGCAGCCCCGTCCGGCCGGACAAGTACGATGCGCTTTCCGTACGCGCCGAACCCGTCGCTACGCACGGCACGTCAAAGCATCCGGGAGAGGCGCACATAAGCTCCGAATCGCGCCACAACACGATCCACGGCTACGAGGCGAACACAGCACAGACGAGGACGACGCGAAGCGACGAGGACGAAGCGAAGCGGCGAGGACGAAGCCAAGCGGCGAGGACGACGCGAAGCAACGAGAAGGACGAACGACACGAACCAACCATGAATCCCTTCGTCCCGATCATACCAATATTCTACATCTACTACCGGAACAGGCACGGACGCGTACGGCGCAGAAGGTAAGTCAGACACCAACCACAAAACACATACAACACGTACACGACACATCACACACATACACTGGGAATCTGAATATACTTGCAACAGCAGCACCATAGGGGCGGGATGCCCATCACCAATGCCACATATGCACACAGGGGCCTGAATGCGCGCCACCACCCCAACCCAGGGGGCTGGATGCCAACCACCCTCAACCAGGGGGGCAGGATGCCTACCACTACTACCACCCTCACCCAGGGGGCAGGATGCCTACCACTACTACCACCCTTAGCCAGGGTGGCAGGATGCCTACCACTACTACCACCCTTAGCCAGGGGGCAGGATGCCTACCACTACTACCACCCTTAGCCAGGGGGCAGGATGCCCACCACTACTACCACCCTTAGCCAGGGGGGCTGGATGCCTACCACTACTACCACCCTTAGCCAGGGGGGCAGGATGCCCACCACTACTACCACCCTCACCCAGGGGGGCTGGATGCCTACCACCACTACCACCCTCACCCAGGGGTGGCAGGATGCCTACCACTACTACCACCCTTAGCCAGGGTGGCAGGATGCCTACCACTACTACCACCCTTAGCCAGGGGGCAGGATGCCTACCACTACTACCACCCTTAGCCAGGGGGGCTGGATGCCTACCACTACTACCACCCTTAGCCAGGGGGCAGGATGCCCACCACTACTACCACCCTCACCCAGGGGGGCTGGATGCCTACCACTACTACCACCCTTAGCCAGGGTGGCAGGATGCCTACCACTACTACCACCCTCACCCAGGGGTGGCAGGATGCCTACCACTACTACCACCCTCACCCAGGGGGCAGGATGCCTACCACTACTACCACCCTCACCCAGGGGGGCAGGATGCCCACCACTACTACCACCCTTAGCCAGGGTGGCAGGATGCCTACCACTACTACCACCCTTAGCCAGGGGGCAGGATGCCTACCACTACTACCACCCTTAGCCAGGGGGGCAGGATGCCTACCACTACTACCACCCCAACCCAGGGGGGCTGGATGCCTACCACTACTACCACCCTTAGCCAGGGGGGCAGGATGCCCACCACTACTACCACCCTCACCCACGGGGGGCAGGATGCCTACCACTACTACCACCCTTAGCCAGGGTGGCAGGATGCCTACCACTACTACCACCCTTAGCCAGGGGGCAGGATGCCTACCACTACTACCACCCCAACCCAGGGGCGGCTGGATGCCTACCACTACTACCACCCTTAGCCAGGGGGGCTGGATGCCTACCACTACTACCACCCTTAGCCAGGGGGCAGGATGCCCACCACTACTACCACCCTCACCCAGGGGGGCTGGATGCCTACCACTACTACCACCCTCACCCAGGGGGGCAGGATGCCTACCACTACTACCACCCTCACCCAGGGGGGCAGGATGCCTACCACTACTACCACCCTTAGCCAGGGGGGCTGGATGCCTACCACTACTACCACCCTCACCCAGGGGGGCAGGATGCCTACCACTACTACCACCCTTAGCCAGGGGGCTGGATGCCTACCACTACTACCACCCCAACCCAGGGGGGCTGGATGCCTACCACTACTACCACCCTTAGCCAGGGGGGCAGGATGCCCACAACTACTACCACCCTCACCCAGGGGGGCAGGATGCCTACCACTACTACCACCCTCACCCAGGGGTGGCAGGATGCCTACCACTACTACCACCCTTAGCCAGGGTGGCAGGATGCCTACCACTACTACCACCCTTAGCCAGGGGGCAGGATGCCTACCACTACTACCACCCTTAGCCAGGGGGCAGGATGCCCACCACTACTACCACCCCAACCCAGGGGGGCTGGATGCCTACCACTACTACCACCCTTAGCCAGGGGGCAGGATGCCCACAACTACTACCACCCTCACCCAGGGGGCAGGATGCCTACCACTACTACCACCCTTAGCCAGGGGGCAGGATGCCTACCACTACTACCACCCTTAGCCAGGGTGGCAGGATGCCTACCACTACTACCACCCTTAGCCAGGGGGCAGGATGCCTACCACTACTACCACCCTTAGCCAGGGGGGCAGGATGCCTACCACTACTACCACCCCAACCCAGGGGGGCTGGATGCCTACCACTACTACCACCCTTAGCCAGGGGGCAGGATGCCCACCACTACTACCACCCTCACCCACGGGGGCAGGATGCCTACCACTACTACCACCCTTAGCCAGGGTGGCAGGATGCCTACCACTACTACCACCCTTAGCCAGGGGGCAGGATGCCTACCACTACTACCACCCCAACCCAGGGGCGGCTGGATGCCTACCACTACTACCACCCTTAGCCAGGGGGCTGGATGCCTACCACTACTACCACCCTTAGCCAGGGGGGGCAGGATGCCCACCACTACTACCACCCTCACCCAGGGGGGGCTGGATGCCTACCACTACTACCACCCTTAGCCAGGGGGGCAGGATGCCCACCACTACTACCACCCTTAGCCAGGGGGGGCTGGATGCCTACCACTACTACCACCCTTAGCCAGGGGGGGCTGGATGCCTACCACTACTACCACCCCCACTCATAGGATGGACAATGCATGACACAACAAGCACACCACAACCTAGGGAATGCAAGATTAAGACATCCCCCCACCACCATGACAAGCGTGTGTAGGCTGTGTCAAATGCCTACAACACCGAACATGACTTTCAACATACAATGTGACCCCCTAGCACATGTGCCACACATATATGTGTGTGGCACCCACAATGCAAGCAGCCCATGACCATTGTGGCAATGGGGCCTAAACCCCCATCATCACAGTGACCAAAAGGTAAGTGTGGGGTCCATAGCTGAAGCACATTTTGACCATTGTGGCAATGGGGTCCAAACCCCCATCATCACAGTGACCAAAAGGCAAGTGTGGGGTCCATAGCTGAAGCACATTTTGACCATTGTGGCAATGGGGTCTACACCCTCATCATCACAGTGACCAAAAGGTAATTGTTGACAAAGAAAGAGCTGCAACTGCCAAACTGCATGGATCATTCCTGCTCACAGAACCAAAAACTCATCTGTGGCAAAGTAGTGTATGTGTCCCATTGCAACATAAATTGGGGGAGCCAAATACTGCAGTGCAAATGAAACATTCCTTTGGCCATGTGCAGACAAACAACACCCATGGGGGCTGAGACCGTCAACAGTCATCAATGACACAATGACAGAAGTGACCATCAGAATGCAGAACCACATATTTGCACCAATGGGCACACAAATGCAGATACCCTGTGGAGACAGCAGATGTGAGGTGAACAGATACCATACCATGGCAGCAATGGGACACACAAACCATGATCACTGTGCTGACCGATGACCTAGGAGTCCCAGGGACAGCAGGGGAAACACACCAAACAACATACAGCCAATGGCACACCCAAGATATGCCAATGCAGTGGTGCAGATGCACAAACACAAACAGGCAGACCAACACTGTCATCATACACAGCAGGTGAGGGGTGGGGGTGCCAGTGTCCCCAGGCAACCACACAACACATGAGGAGAGCTGAATACCAATCATACAGATGTGCATACACTGCCACACTAAGGTAACTCATGGATCCAAATCCCCTATGTGGGCAAGCAGGCATTGTCAGGTGAGAGGGAGCACAAAACACACATGTCACACAGGCACGTAGGAACAACAACTGACACAGCAAGTCACAGACACACCACAGCACCACCCCCAGGGCCCCCACAATGTGGTGACCCTGGGCTGAATAAAAATACCACTGTGATGACAAAGCTAAATGTCGTTCACACTATGAACCACAGTCAGGTGTCCTGAGCAACAAACTACCATCACACCTACACAAGCACAAATCAATCAGCATGGCCAGTAAGCCAAGGCCAACATGGAGGCAGGGGCCTAGCCGGGCAACAACTCTCATCTGCACACACTCAACACCACACCCCTCGACCTCCAACAATGTGCAGCAGTGAAGTACACATGCACTGGTGACATTGCACATGCACCCATGACTATTCCAGGGTGGTGGGTGGGAACCAAGGTGTAGAAACACATCACACATGGACACTCAACAAGACTCCTGAATGTCTGACACACTGCACACTACGCTGTACATGGACATGACGGCAATACCACACCGACCAATGGGATCCCAGCCACAGTCACACACCAATGAAGAAGCCAAGGTCACCCACAACGAACACACATAGACAACTTCCAACATTGCAGCTCTGACCCTGAGGAGTGGCAGCAGTCACACACACAACATGTCACAATCACTGAAAGATAACACAAACTGGAAATCACATGACAGGGGCAAACAACAAGTGCCAAGGGGAAACCTGACTGTGACCCATCTGCGTCTGCACACAAACTCAGCCCTGACAGCAAACACACCTATGGGTGACACCCTGATGACCAGTAATGTGCCATGCACCCACATCACAGAGAACACAGGGAGAAGACTTTGGGGGAACATAGCTCAAGTCAGCAAGCATCACAAACAGGTACAACACTAGGGATCACAGCATGCGCAGATGAATGGAAGTGAACACACAGACATGCACATACAACACACACCTTGGGTGCAGGCAATGTCACACGTGTACACACTGCCATGAGGGGACTCCACTCCTGTGTGAGGAAAGCTGTGCCATATGTTGCCTCAGTAGGGCCCCATCATGTCAGCTGAGCACTTGGTCACACAATCAACAATTAGCACCAAATGAGGGCTCCCATCACATCAGCCTGGTCATGGATGTGCCAACGGAATCATCAGCACAGATCCAACACACTTGTATAGCAATGTTGCACTGACTACACGGATGAGTCCCTCCCCATTGATGCCCAAACCTGCATGTCCACTGGAGATGGCAACACGGTCAGGGAAGTAGACAAATGCAACGATGGCAGGCACAACAGATGTGCAGGGGTGGAAGCCACAGATATGAAATTGCCAATGTAAGTAGGAAACCCATTGCCAAATACTGAACACATGACACCCTCAGATGCTGCTATTGATGACATGGATACACCACATGATAGGACACATTCCCCCTGGACCACATGGGTTCCTGCACAGTAACACTTCATAATCATGAGACCAGATATCACCATCACTGCAGCAAGGGCATGGTTAGCTGCACCAACAACATGTACATCTGAAGCATGAGCACTAGAGAAAGAAAGTTGCTTTATTCAGCATATGTGTTGAGGCCAAACGAAGTCCTGAAAAAGAGCAAAGGCCAATGGCCAGTCCATTGTCAAAGTTCAAACAGGGTGACACTGGCAGATGTCACCCTACGCATGCCTGCACAATACCAGGGACAATCCACTAGGAGGGGCAACCGGGGGGCAGGCCAGGCACCGCAGGGACAGGATCAGGGCTCACCAGGGGGAGTCAGGGAAGGGGTGGTGGGTGCAGGAGAGCCACTGACAACTGCAGTGGAGGTGTCTGACATGGTGTGTGCCGGCACAACTGGGGGCATGACACAGATGTCGTGGGTGCCGGCACAACTGCAGTGGACCCTGCAGATGGGGTGGACAGGTCCGCCACTGCAGTGCCCAAGTCAGACAGGGCGGTAGTGGACTCCACTGCAGTGCCTACCTCCAGGGGAGGAGAATGGGGAACAGGCAAGGTGGGTTGGACAGAGGGGGGACACCCTCACCACATCAGTGGCACAGACAAGCGCAGCGGGGGGTGTGGTGCTGGGAGAGCAAGTGGCAGGGGAGAAGGCCGGAGCATCTTGGGGATGGTATATCTGTGGGTGGGGGAACCTGGGGCAGGGTGTGGTGGGGGCACCTGTGCAGTGGGGGCCTGAGGGATGGAGGACGGAGACCTTGTGCCTGAGCTGCAGGGTGGTGGCGGGGTCTTGCTCTTAGCACTCCGGGGGACTTGCGGGTGGGGGCCTCAGTCCGTCTGCGCCTGGGGGAGGGTGTCCGGGGGCGAGGGGCACTCTGCTCCGTGTGGGTGGGCTTCCTCTTCCCCCGGGATGCTGGAGCAGCTTCATCGGTGGGGAAGAGGCCGAGGTCACAGAGGAAGAGCTGCTGTGACTTTGGGGTTGCAGGTGAGGCAAGGGAGGGTGCTTTGGAGGGAGAGGGAACTGAGGACTGCGCAGTGCATGTGGATGCGTGTGTGTGTTCCAGGGCCCCATCCCCTGTGAGTCTGGCTTCAGTCCCCTGAATGTGCGTGCGTGTGCGTTTTGTCATTGGCGTGTGTGTCAGTGTGCTGGATGTGTGTGTGCTGGTGTGTGCCTGTGCCAGTGTGTGTGTGCCTGGGATGGGTAAGGTGCTGGGGAGTGTGGATGGAGCAGAGGCAGGAGGGTGAGGGACCGTTTGAGGAGGGACACTGCTGCCGTCAGGGAGGAGTCCATGGACCTATTGCCCCTCTGTAGGTCAGACATGCCCGATGAGATGCCCTCCATGAACGACACCAGCTGAGTCAACAGCGCGGTGTGCGCATGGAGGACACTCAGCATGGCTGTCTGCCCTACATGGAGCTGGCGAAGGAGGTACACAGACTCCTCACTCAGGGCAGCAGGGGACACAGGGGCAGGGGTGCGGTGCCTGGCCCAAAGGAGACACGCTCCCGGACATGGGAGCCTCCACGGACCTGGGGAATGGGAGCCGATGGGAGGGCGGTGGTGGTGCTGGTGGTGGCGGGGACAGCAACACTAGCTGGGGTGTGGTGGCTGCTGACACCCGCCTCCACAAGGGAGTCATCCTCCGAGTTGCTCTGGTCCTCAGCTGAGGTGGATGCTGCTGAGGACTCCTCGGTGTGGCTCCCCTCGCCCTCCGTGCCACTGGGTCCCTCCGACCACTCCTCGGCTGCTGACCCAGTCTGGCTCTCCGGCTCCTCCTGGTCCGTGGAGCTGTCCCCTTCCGTGGCCGTGGATGTATCTGCAAACAATGGGGAAACAGACAGACATCAGTCACCTGCACCAAACGCACACACCACTGTGAGCACAGCACATTACAGAGCAAGCCCTGGCATCATTAGTTGTACATTGCTAAAAGTGCCCTAATTGAACAGGAGAAGTCAATTGTCAGTCTGATGCCAAGCATGGCACTCACATCCCACATGGCCTTGCACCCATCTGTCTGGTGTCTGTTGGATTGCAACACCCCAGTGTTGACACATGCACCAAGTACACAGTAGTTGGACAGTGCAGAGGACACGGTGTGGACACATCACAGCTCTTGCCACTGAGTCAGTACAGGTTTACGGATGTAAGGGATGCCCAGAGTCAAATAGGAAATGCATGTGATGCATTCCAGCGACAGACACCATGATGCACCCATGTCCTGATAGCCAGCGCCACTATGGTGTGCATGTAGCACATGTCACTCCCCTGCAGGATCACCAATCAGTAGACACATGCCATGGCGGAGGCATGACTGCAAAGTCATACATCACTGTCTCAGTGATGTATGACTTTGCAGCCAGACAACAACACTCTGCACTGTGTCACAATAGTAGGTCATGGGGAATGCAAGTCCTGGAGCTGCACAAGTGCACATGTACATCCCCCCACAACACATCCTCTTAACCCTCATCTGTCCAGGTCATACCTATTGGACATATGGGAGACCTGTGACACTACCCTCTGAACCTGAGCCCCTCACACTCTGCTGTGCATGGGGAACAGCTGCCTGAACTTCACATTTACATGCCCCAGTCTGCATGGGCAGCTGATCAGACACCTATGTGTCACACAAGTATCGTCTCCTATGGTCACATCTCCAGTGGCATGCTGAGCCCCTACCAAGAAACTCCACAGCAGTCCTGGCGACTAATCCACAGCACACTGACACAGAGGCAGACACCTGAGGGGTCAAAACACTGTGCACAATGTGTCCTCTGATACACGGGAGTGGGAGTACAGAGTGTATTGTATGGCCTGGAGTAGGCATGACTGTCCAGCCCCACATGAATGAGGGATGAGCCCTGGACTGTAGGCAGCTGGCTAAGTATGTGTGACACACGTCATATACATACTCCTGGGGCCCAAACATTGTTCCCACCCGCAGCATGGGTGTGTGCCAGGTACCCCAGCCACATGTGGTGGATCAGCTCAGCAATTGGACCACAGATCAAAGTAACACGCTGAATACATGTCAGAATACAGGCATTGTGTAAGCAATGGACCCACCCATGATGCCCACCACAGAGTCAGGGAAACAGATGCTGTCTCCCACCTTGAGTCAAGCAAACTGCAAGGACACAGTCCTAAGTGACAGAATTCCCTGCATGTAAGGGCCACACCTGGGTATCAGATGAGGAGTGGGCAGTGCACAATAGAGGGACATGGCTCCTGGACAACATGACTGCTGTACTGTGGCAGTTCAACCTGGCCCGAGGAGGGCACATAACATGTTAGACAGAGTACACAGTGCAGTCTTTGACTCACCCCCTCCTTGCTGCTCTCTGGCCTTCAGCTGCCCATCCAGGTCTGGAAAGACCACCGCCAGGATCCTGAGCATGTGGGGGTCAGGGTCCGTGTTCCGCCCCTCCTGCGAGGAGGCGACAGCTTCAGCTGGACCCGTGCAATCCTCCGGGTCCAGCCCCGAAGGTCCTGCCACCTCTTTTGGCAGTTGCGGATCCGGCGCTTGTAGACCCCCACGGACCGGACAGCCCGGACGATGTCCTTCCATATCTCATGCTTCCGATGGGCAGAAGCCTGTCAGGATGACAAAGTGATAAGGCCATTATTACACATGCAACATATCCGTGCATGACACAGTTGCATATACATGTCGCAATCACAGGGGCACATGGTGTACCCAGGCAGTGCACGGCTGCCCATGGACAGTTTTCCAGAAGTCACTACATGGTATCATAGCATGGGGAGTAAAACCCTGTTCAGAAGCACTGTCACTGCACCATACCTGTCCAGTGCAAGTCACTACACACTATGGGGGGTGACAACTACTCAGTGAGCCTGCTAGCCAGTGGTGTGCTGACTCTCAGCCTTGCTAGTCAGACAAAATGCACATTCAGAAAGGCAGTGCACAGAACACTCACCTGCTCCCCTGGTGTCCCATACAGCTTGCTGTACTGTGGAAGTAGGCTGTCCAGCAGGGCCTGGTTCTCTTCAAGGCTGAAGGCTGGGGCTCTCTCCACAGTACGTGCCATTGCAGGGTCCAGAGGGGCAGAGACAGCAGCAGTGCAGTGGCAGATGTCGTCCTGGAGCATGTAGTGCAGGCAAGTGGGCTCTCAGGGGAACATGCAGCAATATATATGTGCTGGAGAGGCAGATACTGTCCCTTGTGTCCAAAGTGATAGGTCCAAGTCGTTTGCATCTTCTGAATCTGGCCAATCCATGGAATAGCAGCACCAAAACACGCCCACAGCATCCTTCAAAATTTCAACTTCATGACATACATGATTTTGCAACATTGTTGTGGGTGACCAACTGATTTTCCAGCAACCGACTCGTTCGAATATTCGAAAACGCGTCCGTTGCCAGGCAAGCCCATTGTCAATGGGTGCGCACCGATCGGTCCATTGAGGTACAACGCGCACAGGGGTACAACGCGTACCCGCACACATTGAATGCAATGGGCCGGCCGGAGGCACCGATCGGTCCATTGCAGTACAACGCGCACAGGGGTACAACGCGTACCCGCACACATTGAATGCAATGGGCCGGCCGGAGGCACCGATCGGTCCATTGCAGTACAACGCGCACAGGGGTACAACGCGTACCCGCACACATTGAATGCAATGGGCCGGCCGGAGGCACCGATCGGTCCATTGCAGTACAACGCGCACAGGGGTACAACGCGTACCCGCACACATTGAAAGCAATGGGCCGGCCGGAGGCACCGATCGGTCCATTGCTGTTCAACGCATCACTGTACATGTGACTGGCATATGTCAGCATGCCTGTCTCAGATGGACATATGCCAGCCACAGATAGCTCCCAGGGAGTGAGGGGCACACCTACATCACGACAGCCTGTCCAAACCTTATCATAAGGCATGTAAGGCTGCATTTCCTATTGTGTGTATGTTGGTGTACATGTTGTCCTGTGGGTGTCACCTGTGGGCAGCCACCCCCAGGCTGTGCACGTGTTAATGGGGACAGGATCCTGGGTGTTACGTGTACGTGACCACTGTGATGTGCAACTGTTCATATCTGTGCATGTGCCATGGTCACATTTCACAGTGGTGTTTGTGTATGTCATGTCACATACCCCGTGAGTCCCATGTGGGACGGTATGTTTGAGCCAGGGTGTCCCAGTGGCACAATAGTGATGGCCCTCCACAGTCTTTGTGCATGTAGTGTTTACAATGTCTCTGATTTCATGTGCACAATGGGAGACAGTCTCCACATCCACGTTGTGTGTGCATGGACTCTGATGTTGTGCGTGTGTGTCACAGACGTCCATGGCTCTCCTGCCATGGCAAGTGTGGCCACTACCTGTGGGGGTCATGTTTGTTTTGTTGTGGTGTACACATGATACTCCAGGTGATGCCAGTGTCCATGTGGCATTACAGGGTCCCTGGGAATGTGCCTGTCGTTGAGCTGTGGTGCCTGGGGCACATCTGTCCTCACATGTCACTGGGGGGTGACTGTGACACAGCATCATGATATCCAATGGGCCAACCTGGGACAAATTGATGCCACCTGTAGGACCGTGTTGACAGATGTTGGCCATGTATGTACCATAAATGTCGTTCCGGTACTGCACACTTCATGTAGTTGTGCCTCATGATGATGTATGTTGGGATCTTGAGTGTGTTCAATGCCGCATATGTGGGGTGACTGACGATCTTGCTTACTTCTCCTCTGCACTGCAGGGCTCCTGCTGTCCATCGGCCATTCCCAGACCTGGCAACGATGGTGGAACGGGACAGCATCCGACGGTACCGCTTCACCAGGCAGCTGATTGAGGATTTTGCAGTGCAGTTGTCCCCACATTTGCAGCCTGGCCGGCCGTATCCTACAGCGCTGACCCCCAAGGTGAAGGTGATGGCAGCCCTACACTTCTTTGCCACCGGTACCTTCCAACATACTGTGGCGTCTGCTGGTGGGATGTCACAGACCATGTTCAGCCGTGTGCTCCGCGATTTCTTGGCGGCAATGTTGCTCTTCCTGAACCGGTACATATATTTCCCTAGACTGCGACGACTCACTGACGTGAAGAGTGACTTTTATGCCCTGGGGAGGATGCCGCATGTCATTGGCTCCATTGATGGGACACATGTGGCTTTGGTACCACCACAGGCCCAGGAGCAGGCCTACAGGAACCGCAAGCACTACCACTCGGTCAATGCACTGGTGGTGTGTCTTGCAGACATGACCATCACACACGTGTGTGCCCGTTTCCCTGGTTCAGCACACGATGCCTTTGTGATGAGGAGTAGTCGCATCCCCAGGTTGATGGCACAGATGCAGAACCAGCGTGCCTGGCTTGTCGGTGTGTACTGACTTTGTGCCATTGTGTGTGATCTGATCTGTAGTATTCCGCCCACTTTTCCAAGTCAGCTGATGTGCACTTGTCTGTCCGTAGGTGACTCGGGATACCCCAACATGCCGTGGTTGCTGACACCCCTCAGGAACCCTGTGACACCTGCCCAGATGCGCTACAATGAGGCACATGGTCGGACCAGGAGAGTGATTGAGCGGACCTTTGGTCTCCTGAAGAGCCGCTTCCGCTGCCTGGACAAGACCGGAGGGTCCCTCCCATATGCCCCTGCGAAAGTGTGCAAGATTATCATCGTCTGCTGCATGCTCCACAACCTGGCAGTGCGGAAGGAGTTGCCTCTCATCCAGGATGACGATGACCAACATCCGCCACCTGTGGAGGATCCTGGCCTGGACCACGATGCCAGTGACGATGATGATGATGATGGTGATGGTGATGTCCGCACACAGCTCATCACCAACTTCTTTAGCTGAATGTGAGTATCCTGAGGTGTCATGTGAATGATGTGAGTTGGCATGATGTGTGGGTGGTGCTCTGGTGCTGTTGGAGTGTGTCCATGGGCTACTTGACTGGATGTGTGTTGCGATGTGTGGTGACAGGTGGGCTGTACTCCCCAACAGTGTTGACATGCTAACTTGGTTCTGGGTGGGTATCTTGTAACATGTATTGTGCATGAGTTTTGCTGTTCTGTCCTGTACTCCATTGCTTTTGACTGTGTGTCATTTCTGTCCTTCACAGGGTACTTTCAGATTCGTTTGGTCAACTGTGTCCACCGACAACGTGATTGCACATCCAGGCTGGTAGCTGTTGTGTCCCTACAGGTGATGTGCGCCACACCCATGGACTTCCTTCTGTCTACAGTTGTTGACTGTGTGCCCGCTACCAGGTGGGGTTACCTTGCATCTGTAGTGGTTACGGCATGTTGCTACTGTGTAATAAACCTGTGCTTCACTTAGTGATGTGCGTTGTCTGTGGTCACACATTTGACTGCCATTTGCTTACTGCACCTGTGGGCTACTTGACTACAACTGGGAATGGGTGTGGTGTCTGTGCATTGCACCGTCTTCCCTGGCAACATCAGTGTAGGCAATGAGTCAGATGGCCTAGGTGTGTATGTGTTGTGTAGCCCTGGTGGTGTGTCTCCCTCATATGTGTCACGTTGCCTGTACTCACATGCCTGTGTTGTCCTTGCTGTTGCAGTTCGCATACACAGTGTAATTTTGTTGTTCATCATCCCCATAACAGTACCCACGTTGGAATCACGACAGAGGCAAGTATGGTGTATTATTGTGTTTATTGTGATACATCTGTGATAATAGTGCATAGGATGGATTGTGCTGTACATGAATCTTGCAATCCCAAGTTCCTAGATGAATAGAAAGTCCAGGTAGACAGGATCCCCAGTATCGGGGCCACAGTTGTCTGACACATTGTTCCAACTTGTACTCCCCATGCAATGTGTGGGAGTAGTGTTGCCATCAACAGGGTGAACAGTCTGTGCACAAAGGCGAAAATCCAGAACAGGTTCAGGCTTCCTGGGAGTTGCGCTTGGCCATCAGCCTCTCACTTTCCCCTCCTCGGACGACCCCTCTTCTTGGGGGGGGCCCTCAAGTGCAGGCTGCTGCGGTGCAGGGGACTCTCCGCCAGAGTCCTCCTCCCTCCCTGTGGCAGTTGCAGTTTGTTCGGTACCAGATGTTGTTGGCACACAGGGAGGTGTGGACTGGTTGCTGTTCATCTGGCGGAGGCATTGTAAAATGTCCCTGTGCACCGCCGTCATCTCATGTAGTACATCCCACTTGGACTCCACGCGGGTCATGTGGGAGTCCACACGTGACATGTGGGAGTCCACACGTGACATGTGTGACTCCACATGGGACATGTGGGAGTCCAAGCGGGCATGATGGGCAGCCTGCTGCTGTTTGATGTCTCTGAGGAGCCCCACTACCTGGCTGAGCTCTCCGGTGCTGGACTGGTACGCATCAGCTATGCGTACCAGTTGTGGGTCTTCATGCACACCAGCAACGTCTGCAAGCAGCGACCTCTGTCTCCCACCCCTCCCACCACCCCTGCTGACATGTGCAGTGTGTGCAGTTGCACGCACAGATAACCCTGGTCCACCTTGGGGGTTGGTGGTGGTGGTGGTGTCCATGGCCCCAGGTTGGTCCAGGGTCACTGCGCTGGTGTTGTTCCTTATTCTGTCCATGTCGGCAGGGATGGTATTCGTGGTGACAGTCGTTGGAGGGGTGGGTGCAGGGGGTGCAGCTGGTGGACCTGCTGGTGCTGCAGCTGGTGGTCCTGCTGGTGCAGCATGTTGACTTGCACCGGATGTGCCAGGTTGTTCTTCATCGTCCGAGGAGGACAGAGGCTGTACGACGCCAGTGAGCTCGGCATCCTCTTGAGCCTGGGACTGGGACTCCTCAGCGTCTGCTGCTGTGTCCCTATCATCACCTGTTTTTGGGAGACACAAACAATGTATGTCATGTTTCTGCAGGCATCAGTGGTTGACACACCTGACAGTTGTGACTGTGCCTCGGGGTGCGGGCCTGTACATTGTATTGTCCTAAGTCGTCACAGTCAGGGGTTGATATTGGTGTGGCACATTGTCCTGCATTATTTGGGCATTTCTATGTATTCTCTGGGGTGTGAACATGGTCTGCATTGATTGTGTTTGGTTGACAGCCAGACCTCCTTCCCACCCACCCACCCACCCAGTCAGTTATCCCACCATGGAACGTGCTTGCATTGCAGGGAGTGTAAGTTGTCTCTCAGGATGTCAGTCAGAGGTGTCCTGCTGTTTGTTGGTGCACAGTTGGCAGCAGGGCCTTGTGCTCCCGCAGCAGTAGCCAGTGTCAGCCATCTTGTGAGTCCTTCTCCACTCCCTGTGATGTGAGCATGGTTCAGGGTGGTGTTGATGGGCCAGTTGTGAGGCTGAGCAATGTCTGTGACTACGACTCCCATCATGCTATTGCCTCCACCCCCTTCCCAGCATGCCCATGCTTCCTTCCTTTTGACTCTGCTTCCCTGTGGGGTGGGCTGGCTGTGCTGACAGGATGGCTGGGAGTGTTGTCCTGGCAGTTGTTTGGCTAAGAGTCCCAAGAGTGTCCCTGTGCTTCACACAACATAACCCAGGGTGGTGGTGCTTTGTGGGATCTTGTGTTAGGATGGAGGGCATTGCATTCTACCAGGTGGGTACTGTGGAGTTTGTGTTGGGGGGGTGTGAGGGGAGGTGCTGGTGACTATGGTCAGTGCTGCAAGTCCCCCTTCCCACCCAGCCAGCCGGATATCCCACCATGGAACGTGCTTGCATTGCAGGGAGTGGAAGTTGTCTCTCAGGATGTCAGTCAGTGGTGTCCTGCTGTTTGTTGGTGCACAGTTGGCAGCAGGGCCTTGTGCTCCCCACAGCAGTAGCCAGTGTCAGCCATCTTGTGAGTCCTTCTCCACTCCCTGTGATGTGAGCATGGTTCAGGGTGGTGTTGATGGGCCAGTTGTGAGGCTGAGCAATGTCTGTGACTACGACTCCCATCATGCTATTGCCTCCACCCCCTTCCCAGCATGCCCATGCTTCCTTCCTTTTGACTCTGCTTCCCTGTGGGGTGGGCTGGCTGTGCTGACAGGATGGCTGGGAGTGTTGTCCTGGCAGTTGTTTGGCTAAGAGTCCCAAGAGTGTCCCTGTGCTTCACACAACATAACCCAGGGTGGTGGTGCTTTGTGGGATCTTGTGTTCGGATGGAGGGCATTGCATTCTACCAGGTGGGTACTGTGGAGTTTGTGTTGGGGGGGGTGTGAGGGGAGGTGCTGGTGACTATGGTCAGTGCTGCAAGTCCCCCTTCCCACCCAGCCAGCCAGCCAGATATCCCACCATGGAACGTGCTTGCATTGCAGGGAGTGTAAGTTGTCTCTCAGGATGTCAGTCAGTGGTGTCCTGCTGTTTGTTGGTGCACAGTTGGCAGCAGAGCCTTGTGCTCCCCACAGCAGTAGCCAGTGTCAGCCATCTTGTGAGTCCTTCTCCACTCCCTGTGATGTGAGCATGGTTCAGGGTGGTGTTGATGGGACAGTTGTGGGGGGGCAATATGTGTGAGTGCGACTCCCATGATGCTATTGGCTACACTGACTTGGCCAGCATACACAGAATTCCTTCCTTTGAGTGGTCTTCACTGTGTGTTGGTGTTGTTGTGGTGGCTACATGTGTGGATGTGTGTGTTAGTTCTATTTGTGCCACTGCCTAGCTGTAGTTGTGGTTGTGTTTGTACATGTGTTGGCACAGTTGGATGTGACTTTTTTGATGGCATGTGTTGTGTTTATCTGACTGACATACACATTTTGGGATGATTCTGTTCTAGTTGCTGTGTAATTGCTATGAGTGCATGGTTTGACTCTCCCCTTGACAGTGATGTGTGTGTTTTGTGGCAGTTTATTGTGTACATTTGTTGTGTACTCACCAGGCTCTGGGATGTCCTCTAGTCCATATACGCTCACTGGCGGAAGGATGGCCCGCACCTTCTCCTCCCAGGGCCTGAGGTATACTGGCTTGGCAGGAGGGCCACTGCCGGTGTATTGGCTCAGGTGGTAGTCTTTCTTGAGCAGCTCCCGGACCCTCCTGCGCACGTCATACCACCTGTTCTGGATGTCGGTCTTTGTGCGCCGACATGGTGATTGGGCGTTCACCCTGTTGATGATCCTCTCCCACATCTTGGTTTTCTGCGACATGGGGGTCTGTTGGACCAGAGTGCCAAACAGCTGTGGCTCCACCCTGAGGATCTCGTCTACCATGACTTCCAATTCACTATCTAGGAACTTGGGATTCTTCTTGGGGGCATGGTGATGGGTGGTGATAGTGGGTGCTGTGTGTGTTGGTGTGCAGGTGAGGGTGTGTGGGTGTGTGTTGTGCTGGGTGTATGTGAGGTAGGTATTTGTTGGTGTGCTGCTGGTGTGTGGCTTGTGTGAGGGATGAGCTGTGGGTGTGTGGTTGCTTTCTCTTGGGTGCTGGCAGTGGAATGGCATTTGCAAAGGCTCATGGTAGTGATTTGTGTCCTTTATATAGGTGGAGTTGTTGGTGTGTCTTTGTTCTCTGTCCCCACCCCCCAGTATTTATTGGCTTGGTAATTGCTTGTTTGGCCTTTTTTTGGTTGATTTTTCCTTTGTGCTGTTTGTGTATGTTGGAAACGTTCTTGTGACCGAGTCGGACCCTGCATTGGTCTCGTACGGTGTTTTCCGTTTCGTTCACGCTGTGTTTGTGCAGTTTTGTATGCTGCGTACGCGTCGGTCGCGGTGTATTGTGTTGCTTCGGCTCGGTTTTGTATGCGTGTCGGTCGTACGGCTTGTCCTCCGTCCGACTCGGTCGTGTTTTTCGCGCCTTGCATCGTACTTTGCAGGTTGGAGTTGGCGGGTACGATTCGGTCGGATTTGTTCCGGGTGCGTGTCGGTCGGTTGGATTCGCGTGTTTTTCCGGCCGGATTGCTATTTTCCGAGCGGGTCGGTCGGTCGGCTTGGTTTCCTGACGTGTCGGTCGGATTTATCGCGGCTTGCATCGTACTTGGCGTGTCGGGCGCCACTGGTACGTGTCGGTCGGTATTTTTCCGGATCCGAGTCGGTCGGTGCTTTTCCGGCCCGAATCG
>CAWUFW010026757.1:0-31093 GCA_963921515.1 Calotriton arnoldi
CGTGGTCGGTGTTCAGACGGTGTATGCGGGCGGTATTTTGCCGATTCCATGCCTGGCGGATTTATTTACGCCGGGTATCGTAATGGGCCCCTAAGATATCATTTTTTAAAACAATTTTTTAAAACTTTAACAAATGTCTTATAATTTCCCTAAACTTTTTAATAGGGAGTTCTCCGCATGGATTGTGGAAGTCTCCACCAAGTGCGTTGAATGCAAATATCCTAGTAAAGTCACTACTTGTGGTGACTTAACAGTCACATATGACGTTTTTACTAAATTACCCACTGTCTCAATGTGTGGGAAAATATAAGTTTACACTTTTGAGTAATTTTGATCTCATAAAAGATGAATAGCCAAAAATAGAATAGTTACTCAAAACTGCAAGAGCATACGTACAAATGTAGAATTACTCATGTGTAAATTTATCTTTGTTCTTTTTAATTATTTACTTTCTTTTGATTCTTACTCGTCACAATTCTCACGATATTTGGTACTATAATTTGCCATATATTCTGCATTAGTCTAGCTTCTAATTAAAATCTTTAGAAATACTAGTTTAGTTTTCTTGTGTTCAATTTTGGGTCAAAGGGTGAGGAGAACCCACAAGAGCACTTGTGTCCTTGACAGACACAGTACGTTCCTAAGGTGGATTCCTTCCAGTAGAATTTTGAGAAAGTCATGGAACACTACTCATCTGTTTTTATCACTCCATATGGTAGCTGATATATCTGTCCTACTTCGGGCTATGGGAAATTGACTGGAAATAGCCAGAAGTAGCCCTGGCATGTGATTATAAGACCAAGTTTATTGCAATACTTCCCCAGGAAAAAAAACAATCCAGTTTAAATGCAATCTTTAGACATGAAATTACTGAACCAAAAATTGGGGTTGTTTAAAGAAGGGCTTGTGAGCTACAATACAAATCACAGTTTAACTCTTTTTTTAATTTAAGGATACACATACCATTGCCTACATTCTTCAGGCCAGCAAGGAACAGTGTAGGTCAGTAACTTGGCATAGCCTGAATCCTAAAAGCATCGCAATCATAGAAACTTATCCCCCTTAGGCACCCTCACCTCCCATCCCTCAACTTCCCCACCCCTGTTACTGCTAGGCTTTCTCAGCTTCCAAGTGGTTAGAGACTTTACCTCCCTTTCCTAGATTGTGACATCAATTTGTTTAGGGGCTACAACAGCTTTTTAAGGGTCTCTTTACTACAGGGTTGGGCCTCTCGAATTATGGTTCTTTAAATATGCTGTCTATATTATTCAAAGCAGTTATACATTTGTGTAACTGTTGATGGCAACACAACAGGATGAACTTTTTAAAATGGCGACCGTTATTGTGTGGTTGCACTTATTGATATCTATATTTTTAACTGGCACTTGCCGATATTACCATTTGGTTACCTATATAACTCATGGGGATTATTAGGATACATACATGTTAGTTTACTCGAAACAATTATAAGTAATTTTTTTCTTTCTTGTGTTCCTTTTGATTTAGAATAAGCGATAATCTAATGCATAAGATGGCGCCTGTTGTTGTCAGATAATACATGGGGCGACACTCGTGCAATTTTCTAAAATGGCTACCATTATTGTATGGTAGCATTTATCGGTACCTCTGTGTACTAGCCCATATGATCTAGAGGTATTAGTAGAGCATATATATGTCTCTCTACTTTGTTAGTGCACTCAAAACACAAACATATGTCCCTTTATTTTGTATAGTAGTACATATTAAATCCGTTCTTTTGGATTGTGAATAAGCGACAATCTAACGCACAAGATGCCACCCGTTGGTGCCAGACAATGCAAGGGATTAAACGCGTGCAAATTTCTAACATGTCGTCATGGATTGCCGAATCTGCTGGCTATGGCTGCCATACTTTAAATAAAATAGTGTGCGCAATATGCATAAGATGGCGTACGTCTCTCATGTGATATTATTTGGGCTCAGACATGTGCAATTTTCTCCTATTAAAAAAAAAAAAATCTTATTTTTGCATGTGTTTGACAATTTGCTCCACTAATGTCTTATTACCATAATTACCTCAGATTTAACATAGCCGCCATATTTTGAATAAAAATGTGTGCACAATACGCACAAGATGGCGCGCGTATTTTTCGACATCGCTTCAGCTCAGAAATGCAACTCTCTCTTATATTCCTCAAGTGTGTGGTTGATTGTGTGTGCCATCAATGTCAATATTTTTGGTTAGGCAGATCGATCATATCGGACAAGACTGCTATACTTCTGTATATATTACAACATTGGCTTTGTATATGATAAGATATTAATCATTCACTTGGATAGTGGTCTGGTTGACAGTCTAATCTTAATCACTTCTACTGGAATAGCTGCTGTGAGGTGTCTGAAATTATATCTTCTTAGAATTTCAGTCAAATATTTGTTCTTTTGATGTGATATATTTATTAGAATTCTTTCGAGCTTAACACTTCGCGTTTAATACTTTCTTAAATCTACCCTACAGATCCCCTGTTTGGAAACACTCCTATGTACTCCAAAGTACCTTTGATATATAGCAGTTGTGTGTCCTCTTCTCAATATACTAAGGTATGCTGGATTATGATTGTCAATTGGATTTTTATGAGGAGGTTAATGTAGTTGTGCTTTATGTTTGTTCTTATATTAAATTGGTTTTTCTTTTTCAAAATATCCTTTTCAGATTTTCTTTGTATAAGTACTTCCATTTGCCACAAAACAATTTGATGTGAAACGTCTATGTGGGATACTTAAGTACACAAACGGTATGCTGGACTAATTACAATTATATGTATATAGTAGAGATCAATTGTAAGTGAGCAGTTTTTTTAAATGCTGTGATGTAAAGTATACAATTGAGTAATCAATCGTGACGACTATATGTGAAATAATATAATAAGGACATCAATGACGCGCTTGCCTATATCCAATAATCTGCTTTTTTGACCTCTTGTATAGGTATACCTCTCTTCTGTAATTATTTGACAATATCAGATTTACCACTTAAACAAAAGTGTAATGGTGTTCGGTACGTGTAACAATTATCGTTTTACTTTATTCCACTTTTTTTGGATCATCCTCCCTTTATTGCATTACTGTATTATATAAGATATAGATTTAAGATGTCTCCCTATAAATGTTTTATATATGATCTGAATGATCATCTTTAAAATCATCTTGGTAATATCAACATTTCACTGATGATTAGATAATAAGTCTGGTTCAATTTGTTTTGTGATGTATTGTAAATATTGGGTTTTTAAATCTGTGTAGTGTATATATTAATATTTGTCTTGTACGCACTCTTATAGCCTTGAAGAAGTCCCGTTGGGACGAAACGCGCCGCGTCGGCTATCAATTCTGTGCTGTGATTTAAAAAAAAAAGAATCATGAACAAAAGAATAAAAGAATAAAGGAAGAATATGTTTCCAGTAATCTGATGGTTAACTTGATTCATTTGGGAGGCGCCATGCTACTGTTCAATTGTTAACTATTTTGTTCTATTGTGACTTTTGGATACAAAATTCCCTCAAACAATTACACATGATAACATTTGTGTGCTGAGCCAGCTTGGTTTCTGAACGATTATTTAATGCCTATTATTCAATTTAAAATTAAATGTCAATTCATTGTTCAAAAACATACTTACATGAAATTAAATTAATTCTATATCTAATATTTAAATAACTTTTAATTAATCATAAATATATATAAACGTTTTAGTTTTGGTGTGTCTTTAAAAAATCTTTCCACATAATTTATGTTTTAATTTATTGTTCGTAAATTTATCAAAAATGCTATTTAAACTTTAGTTAATAATGCAGCAGCATTTACAAAATACATTTAAAATATTTATATAAAATTACTTAACATTAACATTTAAGATATCATTTTTTAAAACAATTTTTTAAAACTTTAACAAATGTCTTATAATTTCCCTAAACTTTTTAATGGGGAGTTCTCCGCATGGATTGTGGAGGTCTCCACCAAGTGCGTTGAATGCAAATATCCTAGTAAAGTCACTACTTGTGGTGACTTAACAGTCACATATGACGTTTTTACTAAATTACCCACTGTCTCAATGTGTGGGAAAATATAAGTTTACACTTTTGAGTAATTTTGATCTCATAAAAGATGAATAGCCAAAAGTAGAATAGTTACTCAAAAGTGCAAGAGCATACGTACATATGTAGAATTACTCATGTGTAAATTTATCTTTGTTCTTTTTAATTATTTACTTTCTTTTGATTCTTACTCGTCACAATTCTCACGATATTTGGTACTATAATTTGCTATTTATTCTGCATTAGTCTAGCTTCTAATTAAAATCTTTAGAAATACTAGTTTAGTTTTCTTGTGTTCAATTTTGAGTCAAAGGGTGAGGAGAACCCACAAGAGCACTTGTGTCCTTGACAGACACAGTACATTCCTAAGGTGGATTCCTTCCAGTAAGATTTGGAGAAATTCATGGAACACTACTCGTCTGTTTTTACCACTCCATATGGTAGCTGATATGTCTGTCCTACTTCGGGCTATGGGAAATTGACTGGAAATAGCCAGAAGTAGCCCTGGCATGTGATTATAAGACCAAGTTTAATGCAATACTTTCCCAGGAAAAAAAAATCCAGTTTAAATGCAATCTTTAGACATGAAATTACTGAACCAAAAATTGGGGTTGTAGAAAGAAGGAATTGTGAGCAACAATACAAATCACAGTTTAACTCTTTTTTTTATTTAAGGATACACATATCATTGCCTACATTCTTCAGGCCAGCAAGGAACAGTGTAGGTCAGTAACTTGGCATAGCCTGAATCCTAAAAGCATCCCAATCATAGAAACTTATCCCCCTTAGGCACCTTCACCTCCCATCCCTCAACTTCCCCACCCCTGTTACTGCTAAGCTTTCTCAGCTTCCAAGTGGTTAGAGACTTTACCTCCCTTTCCTAGAATGTGACATCAATTTGTTTAGGGGCTATGACAGCTTTTTAGGGGTCTCTTTACTACAGGGTTGGGGCCTCTCGAATTAGGTGTAGGACCTTCAAAACCTGGGGCATGAAGGCTTGCTGTATTCTCAGGAGCGAACTGGAATCAGTTGTGTCCAGTGAGTGTCATATTTCTTGAGTTTGCTTTGATAAACAATGTGATATTTACCACAGCGAGGGTTTGCCATAGCCTCAACAACCAGTATCTTAGGTTCAGTTCTGCTAGTTTACTCCAGCTCATCAGTATAGCTTGGCTAGCCAAGATCATTGTAACTTGTATCATTTGACCCCACAGATTTGTGGAGTTTTTCATCTGGGAATTGCCATCCCATTACTACTACCCCTGCTTTCCTTGGGCTGTGGACCTGAACACCTTGTCTGTTTTCATCAGTACTTCCTCCCAGCATATATGGAGCCTAGGACATGCCCACAGCAGATGTGTTTAAGTACCTGGTACCCCAAATTCCACGTGGTTGAGTTTGTGGCAATCATCTCTGGTGTATGGTACCAATAAGTGAACATATTATATAATGTTTCTCTGCTCTGGGTAGATACTTTGGTTTTGTCATAAATACATCACCAACGTTTGGGTGATATGTTCCCTCACTATTCCTTTTCTCACCTTTTCTGGCTGGGTATTTTACCTGTAGGTGTGGACTGCAACAAAAATATATAGAGTCAATATTACAATGCAGGCATGTGGATCATGCTTAAGCTATTTTTGAATGGAGTGAGTGACCTTGTGGCCTCTGGTTTGATTGAACAATGGGGCACCCAGTGACGGAATGGTATGTATGCAAGTCTCTCCCCACAGGTGGATTATACTGTCTTTTTGAGGTCCTTCAAGGGTTTGACTTGGCCATTATGGATTAGGGAACTCACCATACCATATAACCATATATATTTTCCCTCCATCTCTGAAAGCTATGTTTTCCCATTGCTGATGGAAAATCTGTATTAAAGTAGATTAGGGTAAATGGTGATGGGAAGAAAGAACATCCTAGGTGCTCCCCCATGACGTCCCAAACTGAAACGATTTACTAGGGACGAGTACTCCCCCCAGCTTTGTTCAGAACACCTCATCCAGGGGATAACTGAGAGGGGGATTGCTTCTGGTCTATGTATCATTGCTCCTTAGAAATATGCACCCTCACCCCTTCTACTAGCAATCAGAGATGTATGTCGCAAAGGTATGTTTGGACATAAGGAATAGCTGGGGCTTTTTGATATTTTGGCTTTTGCAGTGATATATTGGTCACTCAAATATTTTGCCCTGCCATGTGAAATTGTTACTAATCACTTGGACCTGTTTAAATATCCCGCTCGACACTGCCAGAGGTATAGTTTTAAATGGATAAATAATCATAGGCAGGGTGTTCATTTTTGTTATGGCCACCTTATGCAGCCAAAAAAATGTTTTGATCCCTACCCTTGCAGTTCTAGCTTAGCATCCCATAAGAGCCGGGAGCAATTAAGTGCTACAATTTTTTCCGTTGTGTGGCACACCATCATGCCCATATCCGCCACCAACCCAGTGTCCCATTTTATTGCAATTAACCTGATCAGTTTATCTAACTTCTATGGATTTGAGTTAAGAAGGATGTGAGAAGTTGGCCTGGTATATGCTGTTCACTAATTAAAGTGGACACCTTGCACCAGAACAATTCGACTCTTATGGTAGATAGGTTTAAGACAACCTTTATAGAAAGCTATCTTAGTGGCAGCTGTGGAGAGCAGCCTTCAGGCTACGGGGCCGATTCCGATTCGGGCCGGAAATCTCTCCGACCGAGCCGGACTCGGAGAGATTTCCGACCGAATCGGACTCTGGCAGCCCGACCGAACGAGTACGATGCGCACGTATGACATCGGACTCGAGTCGGTCGGACTCCCATTGAAGTCAATGGGAGCCTGTCGTACAACGCGTACGCGGGCTCCCATTGACTCAATGGGTGCGAGGCGGACAAGGGCGCCCCTACAGCGTGTACGCAGCGAAGCGATTCGTGCCGTACACGCACAGGTAGGGGGGTCCCATGGGTCCCCCCTGTGTGCGACTCGCGCGGCTACGCATACAGGGGGGTCCGACACGGACCCCCAAAGTACGGCTCCGACTGCTCTTTCGAGCCGGAGTGCGCGGCTCGGTCGGACTGCTCACGGCGCGCATCGTACTTACCCGGCCGGGGAAAGTCTCCATTGCGCGGTGCGAGTCGAGTCCGAGCGAGTCGGTCGGTGCGGTTCGAGCCGGGAACGAGTCGGTCGGAGCGGTCGGGACGCCCGGACGAGTCGGTCAGCGAATTCGCATCGTACTCGCTCGCCCGGACGCGCGTACGAATCGGTCGGGAAATAGGGCTCCGAATCGGATCCGGTTAAGCCGAATCCGATTCGGAGCCCTACCGGCCGAGATCGGAATCGGCCCCTAAGTCTTGAAGGAATGTAAAGCAGCTTGTTTTACCACACAATCTCCTGAATCACCAAATGAAAAGACACCACACAGGTATATATATCAAATATATATGTATTTATTAATAAACACTCTCTACTAATCGCTTTATGAGATTAGAAGTCAGGAACATATGAACAAGTCAAATATTATCAGAATAAGTTTAGCACAATCGAATATCACAATCTTAGTTTGCTAGACCTAGGTCTAGGGCATCTAGAATCGAGGGACCCCCAAGAACCACCCCAGGTAGTTGTAGAAGACCCACAGGGGACAGACGCGGTGACCTGGCACCGGTGCGAGTCCTGTGCGAGTCTATGCACTCAGACGCAATTGAGATTTCAATGTTAAAGGTCCCTTGCGTGTTCGAGGCGAACACACCGATCGGTCCTTGTACGAGTCGAAGGACGCGGTCACAGATAGAGATGCAAGGGAGATGGACGCGCTGTGTCTAACACAGACGCGAACCTTGTGCGAGTCAGTGCAATGGAGATCTCAGAGTTACAGGCCCTTTGTGTGTTCGAGGCGAACACCGATCGGACTCAGTACGAGTCGAAGGATACAGTTTTAGATAGTGTTACAAAGGAGATGGACGCGGTGTGTCTAACACAGACGCGAACCCTGTACGAGTCAGCGCAATTGTCGCACTTAGAAAGTTAGAGTTTTAGGACACTTCTAGGGAAGCTACAAGCAAGTCACTTACAGGGTAAGTAGTTCTAGGGCCCACACCCACAGGAGCACCGTAGTGCTGAAGTTACCTCACCCAGGGGAGCCGGGTGCATAGGTGTTCTTTGGTGTCGGGTCGCGGCGTCGTTTTCAATGGGAGCCAGTGAAGACTTGCTGCTTGCGGCGACAGGAGAAGTGTCCGGAGGAATCCAAGCCTGGATTCGGAAGATGGAAGACCTGAAAGCAGAGGGGACAGTGTTCAAAGTCACTTGGCAGTGACTCGGGGCAAGGAAGATGGATGCCCACCGTCGTCACAAGATTCAGGTCATTTGCGGTTGCCTTGACTCTTCAGCCACGAGGTCCAGGGGGCATCGACGATGACCAGGAGCTGGATTCGGCGTGTCCCACAATGTCTGCAGCTTACTGCAGTGTCGGCGACTCGATCAGAGCCAAAAAGCCTTGGTAACAGCAAGTCTCGGGGAAAGTGTGAAGAGGCAATGGCGCAGACCAGCAAGGTCTGGGGGACTCACCCAGCGAAGGTAAGTCAGGGCAGGCCTGGAGCAACCAGGGGAGCCCTTTGGTTCTTTTAGAAAGTCTTCTGGGGACCCACAAGCTGGCTGGCAAGGGATCGCAAAGATGCCGCGGGAGGATTCACTCACAGGGGCCCACGGTCACTAGGGACGTGATAGGCCTCTGATCTTAGGAGAGATTCCTGCTGGAGGCTGGGACCACACGTGGTCCAAAGCACAAGTTTGTGGAACGTTGTGAAGGGATTGCACTCGACAATAGTGCACGGTACCCAGGGGTTGCGGTTCCTCGTTACTCTTGGGGTTCACTGGCCTCAGCTTCGCTGGGGACTCACGATGGCATTTGAGAAGTCAGGAAATCCACTTCTTGGGCTGCAGGGACTTCGGACTCCGGCGGGAACGGCATAGTTTGCAACTGTCGTTTGTAGTTTTTGGTGCCTGCCAAGCAGGGGAGTCACTCCTTGACTCCAAGGGAGATTCTTCAGTCTTCCAAAGGTAGTGGAAAGTCGAAGGTCCGGGATTCTTCTTGTAGAGCGTCGTCCAGGGAAATCTGGGGTGCAATGCACCGGTTCCCCCTCTTATACTAAAAGAAAGGGAGGGACTAGCTCTATGACCCTACCTATGGGAGGGTCAGGGGAGTGGGTGGCTACACCCACTTCCCTTTGTCCAGTTTCGCGCCAGAGCAGGGACAGGTAGCCCCTGAGCCGGTTTGAACTGGCATATGCACAGAGGAGCCTTCTGCTCCCCCAGTGCAGGACTTCAAAGCACTGTAAGAGTGCACCCACCCAGCCCAAATACACTAAACCCTGTCTGGGAGGTGGTCACACCCCCTTGGGACAGGATATCTATTGTTGGGCTTCCTCCACTACGAGTGTTGGTCATCAGCAGGAGGGCAGCCCAGTGTCTGTGACTGGTGGCATCCATTTTGTGATGCCAGGGCTCTGCAGGATTCTACCGCGTATCCACAGTAGGCACATGTCTATCCCTCTAGAAGGGTGGAATGCTACCCCCGCCGCCAGGACTTGCGGGGGGGGTAGTATTCCAAGGTGTTTGACACCAAACACGACATGTTTCGATGCAGCCATTCCAAAGTTAGCATTTTACCGCGAGGATATAATGCACTTAAAAGTACATGGTTTAACCGCATCCACAAACAGCACCAGAGAATGGACTCTGAGAGCTGCAGAGGGGCCCTGCTCAGGCAGAGGCACCCCCTCACATAGAAGCCAAGCACCCTGCCCTCAGGATTGATAGGGCCTGCCTTAGGGGTGACTGATAGGGTTATATGTGTGTGTAGGAGAGAGATAGGGAACCTATATCTCAGTGAGGGGTGCTAGCACTTTCTCACTCAGGCTGCAGTAGCAGGCCTGTGGTGTCAGATTTAGTCTGCTTCCCAGGGGTGGCATAATACATGCTGCAGCCCCTGGTAGGCATGTGAAGTACCTATGCCCTTGGTACCTAAGGTACCATATACTAGGGACTCATAAGGTACCACAGTATCCAATCACTAGTGCACCTAGAGTGCACTCCAAGTCATTTAGAGAGAAAGCAGATAGGCTGGGGACCTGAATAGCAGGTTCCCAGCCAAACTAAGTCAAAAACCAACAAAACACCAGGAAAAAAGTGGGGGCAACCATGTAGTCAGATTCCACCTTCCTACAAAGGAGAACTGCTGACTTTGCTCTGTGTATTTTAAAGCCCAAAATGTTTCAGTTTTTTAATACCTCCTCCAGCATTGGCCACAGCGACAACAGGGGATCTGCCAGGGATACCATTGTGTCATCCACAGATGTTGTAAGTTTAAATGTCTTCTCTCCCCCACTCAAGACCCTTGACTACTGCGCTGTTCCAGATTGCCAGCGGTTCCAGGATGAGCACAAATTGAAGTAGGGGAGAGTGGGCATTCTGGTTATAAATGACTGCCAAACCACCAATATACCTCATATAAGTGCCTTGAGTGCATCATAAAGGGTAGTTATTGAAGTGTCTGGGTTATCGTTGTCATGTGCAACTATGACTGTCTGCACCTTGTTTCACGTGGGTAGATCATGTAAAGGAAGTCATTGAGTCTCCAGGTACAATACCTATTAGGTATTTATCGAGGGATAAAGCTGCATGGTTGAGAAGGGATATGAAACCTATGGACTTGTGCTTTCTAGAACATGTTCCAGATGTGAGTTTGTTTTGTGGGAGTGAGAATACTATGTGTAGTCCCTCTCTTCTACATGTAGCTCTGTCCATGCATCTAAAGACCCATATCCCTCAATCAGTCTCAAAGGTTGACGCCGGCCTCTCTACCACTGTCATACCTCTGATGAGGTCTATCTATGTGGGTATCCATGACCAGGTTGATGTCTCCCTCTAATATTAGTTCACCCACAGCAAACTCAAATATCTCGGAAATAGCTGTTTTGAGGAAGGATTCTTGCTTTGTGCTAGGAGCATAGATTGTTACTTTGATGTAAATGTTGTTGTCCAATTGTGCTACTGTGCCCAACCATCACCCAAATTAAGTGGATGCTATTTTTACTAACTTGCCCTCATAAGATCTACTGCAGAAAATGGGCACCCTTAGAGTCTTCGTCATGTGTGAAAAAAGAACTGTGTCAGGTAGGATCTGGACTTCATTTGGGTCCAGTTCCTCCTTAAGAGGTGTGTCTCCTGAAAGCTTTACTAAAGTAAGTTGATGATGGTTCACCTATTTACTGGGGCATTTAGACCTTTTACATTGAGACTAATTAGCTTCACCATGTTTATGTTGGGGTCCTTGCTTATGATGTGACCTCCATGTCTAACTCCCCTTCCTGTTGCAATTTGTGAGCATTGCATCTCTCCCCTGCTATGTAAGTCCTATAAATAAATCTCTCCTCATTGGCAACCCCCGTCCCCCATGTCCAGATCCAACAATGTTGAGTAACATTAGCCCTAACCTTGTTAGTTAGGTTGTGGTCATCTTTAGGTCTGCAGCATAGTTGAGTCTCTCCAACTCCGACAGCCTTTTTACCTGCTTGGCACCCCATTCCTATTTGTCGTTGTGTTATCGCCCTTGGAGTAAGATCTCCTCTTCCAGTTCAATTGCCCTTCTTGGAGGATGCTCCTTCATTTTGTTCAGCCCACCAAAGCTTCTCCATATCTATTTTAGTGTGTTGAACTTAGCTTTATGAGTTTTTCTAGCTGAGGGTAGATCCCCATCTGTAGCACTGCAAAGTTCTCCACTGCCTCCTGATAAAGCTGTGTGCTGGATTAGAGAAGTTAGTAACCCCTCGGGCTCCTCAGGATACGTTGTACTTCCTCACAAGCTCTGACATGCTGCTTTGAGTAGTTGCAAGACAAAATTAGGCAAAGTGGATGGTCTCACTGGTAATGCATGTTGTGTTGTCATAAAAAGTCTGTAACTTGTCAGAACTCAACATCTTTGGAGCCTTGTGGGTGCTAGGTTATGACACAGTTAGAGTTTATGTCTGTCCATCATATACCAAAAAGACTAAGGATTGGTTGAGTGACAAGATTTCCTCCTTTTCATCAAAATAGTGGACCCAAGTGAGTATCTTAGTGGGGCTTCTCTCCTTTGTCCTAACCCTGCCTTACTTTGGGTACAGTCTAGGTGTATTGCTGGATCTTCCTTGCTGCCTCTGATGTTTTAGAGCAGCCCCGGATACAGGCTTGAATATTTGAGCCCTCTTCCCCCTGAGGAAGGCCTCTGATTCTAATATTGTTCCTCCGGGACTGCTTTTCAAGGTCCTCTTCTTTGAGGAACAAGTCACTTTGTAGGTCATCCAGGGTCAGCACTCTGTTCCTAATCTGTTGGATTTCATAAGACCTATCATCAGCGGTGTTGCTACAAGCAATGACAAGTCTTACTGTATCTCATGTGTGTATTTCTTTAGATGCCCCTGAAAGTACGAATTTCCTCTTTGATTGAGATATTCCTCGTAGATGGCTGTTGGAGAGCCCTGTTTAGCATCTCTCTGAGAGTGGATAATGAAAGGCTCAGCTAGCTTATCAATACTGTAACCCTCATTCTCCTTAGCTGAGAGCATATCCTGGGTCAAGTGTACAGTTGGAAAGTGTTCTTTGTGATGAGAGGAGACTGCGGACCCATCAGTCCCTTAGTCTATCTAAATATTTGTTGATGAAGACTGCTTATTAGGTGGGAATCCTCGCAGGTTGTAGCTCTCACCTGGCAGGAGCATTTTAAAACTCCTGCTACACTGGAGCAAAAGCACTGATGCAGGCTGAGAAACAGACCAAGATATTGCTCTCACGGACAGGGAGCTGCATGTTTAGCAGCTCACTGTCTGTGAGAACACTGCCAGCTTCCACAGGAGGCAGGGAGCCGGCTGGGACCGAAGGGCCTTGAGGCTCTCCCCGCAGTCCCGGAAGGAAAAGAGGAGAAAGAAGCAATATGAAGGTCAACAATGAGCAAAAAGAGGCATGATAAAGGTGAGAAACGAGCAGAAAAAGGCCGAATAAGGGTCAACAACAAGCAGAAAGATGCAAAATGAAGATTGAAAACGAGCAGCAAGAGGCAGAATAGAAGTTTCAAATGAGCAGAAAGAGGAAGAATAAAGGTAAGTAACAAGCAGAAAGAGGCAGAATAAAGGTCAGATGTGAGCAGAAAGAGGCAAAATAGAGATGAGAAACGAGCTGAAAGAGGCAAAATAAAGGTCAGAAACTAGCAGAATGAAGCAAAATGAAGGACAGAAATGAGCAGCAAGAGGCAAAACAAAGGTTGGAAATTAGCAAATTGAGCAAAATAGAGATCAGAAACTAGCAGAAAAAGGCAAAAAAAGGTCAGAGACAAGCAGAAGGAGGCAAAATAAAGGTGAGAAACGAGCTGAAAGAGGCAGGACAGAAGTGAGAAGCAAGCAGAAAGAGGCATAATAAAGCTCAGTAACGAGCAGAAAGAGGCAGAATAAAGGTCAAAAGTGAGCAGAAAGAGGCAGAATAGAGATGCGAAACGAGCTGAAAGAGGCAAAATAAAGGTTAGAAATGAGCAGAAAGAAGCTAAATAAAGGACGGAAATTAGCAGAGAGAGCAAAATAGAGATCAGAAAGGAGCAGAAAGGGGCAAAAAAGGTCAGAAACAAGCAGAAGGAGGCAAAATAATGGTGAGAAACGAGCAGAAAGAGGCAGGACAGGAGTGAGAAACAAGCAGAAAGAGGCAGAATAAAGCTCAGAAACAAGCAGCAAGATGCAAAATAAAGTTCAGAAGCAAGGAGAAAGAATCAACATAAAGGTCAGAAGCGAGCATGAAGAGGAAAACTAGTGATCAGAAATTTGAAGAAAGAAGCAAAATAAAGGTCAGAAATGAGCAGAAAGAGGCAAAATAAAGGTGAAAATTGAGCAGAAAGAGGCAAAATTGAGATCAGAAATGAGCAGAAAGAGGCAAAATCAAGATCAGAAACTAGCAGTAAGAGGCAAAATAAAGGTCGGAAATGAGCAGAAAGAGGCAAAATGGAGATCAAAAACGAGCAGTAAGAGGCAATATAAAGGTCAGGAACCAGCAGAAAGAGGCAAAATTGAGAAATGAGCAGAAAGAGTCACGATAATGCACAGAAACAAGCAGAAAGAGGTGAAATAAAGATCAGAAATGAGCAAAAAGAGGAAAAATAGAGATCAGAAACGACCAGAAAGAGGCAAAATAAAGGTCAGAAATTAGAAAAAAGAGGTAAAATAAAGGTCAGGAACGAGCAGAAAGAGGCAAATAAAGGTCGGCAATGAGCAGAAAGAGGCAAAATAAAGGAAAATAAGCAGGTCAAATGCAGACAATGAGCAGAACCCACACAGGCACTCATGCACTGACTCACAGAACAACTCAGACACTCTCAAAGTCACTCACTGACCCATTCACTCATGTACCTAGACACAGATAAACTCAGACATGTACACACACTAACAGACACAGTCAGAAACGTATGCATCCACTTACAGAATTACACATATTCTATCTCACTCACTGATCTACTCAGAGGCTCATGCACCAATTCACAGACCCTCTCAGAGGCTCACACACCCACTCACAGATCCACTGAGACACTCATATACCCACTTAGAGCCTCACTCATACTCTCTCACACCCACTTACAAACCCACTGAGACACTCATACACCCACTGAGACACTCACTCACACACTTAGGGGTCGATTCCGATCTCGGTCGGTAGGGCTCCGAATCGGATTCGGCTTTACCGGATCCGGATCCGAGTCGGAGGCTTTGTTTCCGACCGAGTCGTACTGAGGTCCGGACGCCCAAGTACGATGCGATTGAATGCGATATCGCCGACCGATTCGTTTCCGGGTCCGAACCGCTCTGTCCGACTCGTTCGCACTCGATTCGTACCGCGCAATGGAGACATTTCACGACCGAGCCAGTACGATGCACGATCCGGACAGCCGGATCGAGTCGGAGCCTCCGACACGAAAACGCTCTGGTAAGCGGACTTCGGGGGTCCGTGCCGGACCCCCCTTCACCCGTAGCCGTACGAGTCGGACACAGGGGGGGACCCATGGGTCCCCCCTATACATGCGTGTACGGTGCGGATGGCACCAACGCATACCCACTACAGGGGGCACCCTTTTGCGCAACGTACCCATTGAGTCAATGGGAGCCCATGTACGCATCGTATGACCGGCTCCCATTGACTTCAATGGGAGTGCGACCGAACCGAGTCCGGCAGCATACGGCTGCATCGTACTCGCTCGGTCGGACTGCAGGGGTCCGGCTCGGTCGGAAAACAATCCGGATCCGGATCGGTCGGAGAGCTTTCCGACCCAGATCGGAATCGGCCCCTAAGTGTCAAAGGTTAGTGGTTACAGTTAGGAAATAACATTTTTAAAAACCTACAAATTCACCAAAAACAACGAAGGTTACAGGGACGTTATATTTAGTAATAGAATTTAAGAAGCTGTAGATAGTCACTGAAAAACCAAGGGCTACAGGGACGTTTTAGTAATGCTCAGATTTAACTTGTATAAAACCAGTGAAATTCAGCAGTTAGAGTTACCTGAGCTAATTATAACTTATGCCCCAGCAATTCACTGCTTATGACCTCACATATTACATCACTCATGACATTGTCAATGACAACACTGATGACATCATCCACATACCCACTCACATCCCATACAACCTCTCATAAACCCACTCACACGCCCGCACAAGTACTCACATATCCATTCACAGACCCATACAAGTACTTACATAACCACTCACTACTCCATAAAACTACTCACATACCCACTCACTCATAGAGCCTGACCATATGACCAGTCAGTCACCCATAAAGCCACTCACACAGCCACAAACTCACTCATACAGCTACTGACACACCCAGTTATTCACCTATACAGCCACTCTCATACCCACTCACTCACTCACAGCCGCTCAACAGAACCACTCACTCACCCATACAACCACTCACACTCTCACTCACATACCCACACAACCACTTACATACCCATTCATACATCCATGCAACCACTCACACAGTCACTCACTCACTCATACAGCCAATCCCACACTCATTCTTCCATACATCTTCTCACACACCAAATCAAATAATGCTCACTCAAACAGCCACCCACTCACCCATACAGCCACTAACACACCCAGTCACTCACTCATACAGCCATTCAGACATCCCCTCACTCACCCATACAGTCACTGACACACCCACTCACACACCCATACAGCCACTCACACAGCCACTCCCTCACCCACCCCTGCAGCCAATGACACACCCACTCACTCACAAATACAGTCATTCACATAGCCACTAAGTCACCCACACAGCTACACACACACCCACTTATACACCCATACAGCCACTCACACACCTGTACAGTCACTAAGCCATCCACTCACATACGGATACACACAATCACATATGTTAAAAAATTGGATCACTTGTTAGTAGTACAAAAAGTTTACAAATGTAACTTTTGTGGTACCTTAGTATAGATGTTTAACACACCAACACTTTTAGAAAACACTCACAATAATTGTATAATGTCATCAGTGATGTCATTTGAGATGTCATCATAATATCACTGACCATGTCATGAGTGATGTAATTTATGATTTCATAAGTAGTGCATTATGGGGGCATATGTTATAGTTAGCTGAGGTGACTATCACTGCAGAATTTCACTTGTTTTGTACAAGTGAAATCTGAGCCTAACTATAAAGTACCTGTAACCTTTGTTTTTTTTCTTAAATTCTAATTCCTAAGATATTAGGGTTAAAAATATTTGTATACCTGGACAGTTGGATTTGAATTTCTTCGGCAGTAGTCCCTCGAACCCAATTGTATTTTAGTTTTTAAATAGAGTGCTCTGATTAGCTCAAGGGGCTTTCTTTCCCTTGGGCCAATTCGCTCCAATGGGAGACACGCTCTGCGAGGAGTGAATGCTATGACTGGCTGCCTGAAACATGAAGAAAACTGTTGCGGGCAGCCATTACAAGACTCTGGGACTTAGTTTCGTGTCCTGAGTTTATTTTTAAAATAAGGCCCTTTGGAGGGGTCCTAAATAATATATTTAATAAAAAAACTGCAATACGGCAGTATCAAGGTATTTGAAAAAATGTAATGGTCTAACTCCCCCTTAAAAGGCCCTGGGGGAGTGAGGGAAGCATGCTCCCGCCCCTTTTTTTGACAAATTGCCCCTTGGGATACGGTCTCCCTGAGTGGGGCCCGGCCCTGTGGCCAATTCCATGCCATGCACAGCTAGTTGCTTGTACACTGTGGGGGGTTGACTTTATATAATATAATATAATATATATGACTTTACATTAAAGAAACCTAGAAATTCACTTAAAAAACTAATAGTTAAAGTGAAGTTATAGTTAGGTGAATCTTTCAGTGACAACTTAACATCTTAAACTCAAAAAACCACTGAAATTTTCCAATGTCCTAAGGTAACTATATCACACGCCCCCATCATGCAGTTTGTCATCAATAATGTAATTTCACATTTTGGAATGATGTTATCAATGATGTTATGGAACATGTTATAAGTGACGGGATAGTTAGATGTGCATGCTGAGGGTGCCCTACCTTGCCCTCATATATTTTTTTAATAATATCAGGACAGGGGACTAAGTACCGGAGTCCTGTAATGGCTGTCTGAAAAAAAATTCTTATGTTGCAGGCAGCCAATAAAAGCATTTACTCCCACTGGAGCCTTACTCTTGTGGGACTGAGTTGCCCAAGGGAAAAAGTCCCATAGGCCAATCAAAACATTCTATTAAATTGGATTTGAAGGACTCTCTGGAGAGTCCCTCAAACCCATCCTTCTAGATATATAAATATTTTTGATCCTTAATTTCTTAAAAGCTACAAAACTGATTTACACCAAATCACAAAAAGCACACTTTCTGGATCAAGATCTAGCTTCCTGCCAAAATTGGTATAATTCAATAAAAAAAATTCTGTGAAAAATGATTGGGGATTTTGCCTTTTGGGACCCCACTTTCTCCTAGTCCTAGGTTGACTGATCATCGTGAAACTTTCCAAGAAGAAACTAATCAAAGAAGAGCACTTTTTAAAAAGGTTTTGCGAAGATATGTCAAATGGTGCCAATGTGATTAGCAAACCAAAAAAAGACATTTTCTTTGGAAATGCAGACCTATATATATTACCAAGTGGCGGTCGCCAGTGGGTAGATATAGTTAGGATCGGGTTTCCATAGGAAAAGCATTTTTTAACTTGCTTATGACATCGGTGTTATTCAACAATTCTTCACAAAACTTTCCCCCAAAAAATTTCTTCCACCTCTCCTCCTAACTGGAAAGTTTTGGGGTGATCCATCAAGCAAAGGGCAAGGTAAAAAAAGGGGACCTAAAACACATTTTCCCCAATCAATTTTCTCTAGGATATTTAGGCACAGCTATATCTGTCAGTAAGTGTGCCTGCGTGCAGCCAGAACCTCTCAGATCAACCACACTTGTGCATGCCAAAAGGCCAGCATGGCGTGGGGTTGGCTGCCCTTGGGGGTTGGACAGAGGGCCTGGCTGCAGGCTCCGCCCTGTGGCCAAGCCCATGCGGCACATGGCCGAGGGCCTTGCACGGCTGGGGGAGGTTGACTTTACGTATGGTAATAAAATATTCCTTTATGTTAAAAAAAACCTAGAAATTCACTGAAAAACCCAAAGGTGAAAGCGACGTTATAGTTAAGAATTGTAATCATTCTTACTTTACATTAGTAAATTTGCCACCCACTAAAAAAACAAAAGTTAAAGTAACAATATTGTTAGTTGAAATGTTGATTAAAACATACGTAAAACAGCCATTACAATGCAGGCATTACAACGCGTGCTATTACAATGCATGCTATTACAACGCAGGTACCATTACAACGCAAGCCATTACATCGCATGATATTAAGGTAAGTTATTGTTTTTGGTGCTTTTGTATTGAAATGTTAAGTAATGTTAAAAAGCATTAAATGTGATTGTTTTATTTTAATACTTAAGAATTAACAGTTATTAATACTTAGTAAAATAATACTCTTGTACATTAATACTTATTAACAGGTATTAATACTTTGTTAATTTTAATACTCTGGTATTATTCTACAAACCAAAGTGTATTTATAAAATTACACTTTTTGATTTTATGTGCATACTATTTAGAAATTCAGAAAAATTAGGGTGGTGATAGGGGATGCATTAAAAAATGTTTGTGAGTCGTAAAGGGAATTTAAAAAAATACCCCAAAAATGTTTATTAATTTATAAAAATTATGGTATTTTTGTAAAAAAGATTTTTAGGTTATATTATAATTCACACGTATTAATACTCAGTTTGAAAAATAATATTCTGGCATTAATTTACAAACAAGAGTGTATTTATAAAATACACTGTTTACATTATTTTTTAAATGTGCATAATATTTAGTAATACATAAAAATTAGGGTAGTTAGAGTGGGATGTTTTTGAAAATATTTGGGGGTGTAAAAGGGCATTAAAAAAGAGGTATTAATGAAAAATGATGTTTGAATTAATTTTTTGCAGGAGATATGGGTGGAGGAATTTATCAATACTAGGGTATAATTTTAATAAGTTGAATATTAGTTTTAATGCAAAAAATAATAATTAAATTTAAAAAAGAATTGAATTATTTAAATGTTAAAAAATGGGTAGGCTGTATGGGATATAGGGGATTGTGTTGGACTAGTTTATTAATGCTCTAATATTTATTTACATACCAGAGTTATTATATTATTAATTAAAAAATAATAAATAAAAACATTTGAAAAATTATTAAAGTAAAGTAGACATTAAAATATAACAAATGGTAGAGTTATCAAATAAAAAATACCTTTTAAAAATAGTTAATAGTATTTAAAAAATAAAAGCATTAAAAAAATTGTAGACACATTTTTTAAGAACAAAATATTTTTATTGTTATACCAAAATGTATTTAACAGTAGAAATAGGAATGAAAATTTTATTATAAAATAGAAGAAAAATAGTATAATTTGTAACAAATAAAAATCTAAAATTTGTAAATGTGTAACATTTTTAAATAGAATTTTCCAAATGTTTTCCCAAAGTTTACATTGGAGTCTATGATACAAATTGTCTTTTTCTCTTTTGACGGAAATAGAGGACGTTGCCGCTTGAACGTAACGAACATCATTCCGTGGATCGTCGCGCTCCGGATCAGAAGCATGGAAGAGCTGCATTCAGGTAAGCAGATTTTATACTTTAAAAAAAAAAGTTAGTGGTGGTATAGTTTATTGTAATGAGAGAGGAGGGAGGTTTATAGAAGTAGTGTAGAAGTTTTTTGAAATGTTTGTATGTTTTAACCAGAAAACTTATTCCAACACAGGTCACAAGTTGTAGGCCCACGTCGGGTTTATTGATTTCGAAACACTTTTTATTAAAAAATATAAATCATAAGTGATATGAAAACAATATTTTTCTATGTTTTTTTTGGGACGACGTGTTTTACTAATAAAGTGACTTCGTCGACGTTGTTTTTTTAAATTTAAGTGTTTACATGGACACAGTTTTTTAAAGCAACTATTTTGCATAGGTTTATTAGGAAATACACGCTTTTGGGTGCTTTTTTGGGGGGAAATCGGAGTATTTGCATCGAATTTCGAATGGCATTGGATTTGATTTTGAACGAGAGAGGATTGCAACACTGGATTTCTTGTTGCGTTTTTTGCCAATTCTTTTTTTTTTTCGGGATTTTTTTGGGGGGATGCGATTTTTTGGCAGTTGTGCACTGTTCTTTTTTGCCACCATTTTTTTAGGCTGGTTAATAAAGACTTTGCCAAACTGTGTCCATTTTTGGTCAAAAATTTCGGGTCATGGATTACTGGATGGTTACTGGATTTATTTCAATGGATTGTGGGAATACAGGAGACTCTTGGTGAAAACGGGGATTTTAAGAAACTCCAAGAGTTGAAAAAGAAAACATCTAAAGGTAAAAATCCCGACTTTAAGTTTAATTTTAAAAAACCTTTAAAAAAAAAAAGCCAATTTAATTAGTGGGATTGTTTGTCAAAACAGGCAAGTAACTTGTTAGTGGGGTAAGTGTAGGTTAGAAATAGAGGATGTGTGCAATATTATCTAGGTAGCCTGAAGCCACCATCAACGAAAATTGTTGAATTGCACCTAATAGTCTCTCTGACATTTCCTTAGTTCTTTTAGATATTCGTGGGTTCAGACTACCTGTTAATGATTGCGAAATTCTCATTTCTTGGAAACTTTGGGGCTGATTACGATGACGGAACGATCGCCTCCGCCGGCCCTGCGGACCGCGATTCTCCCACCACCATATTACGATGGCGGTGGGATCCAGACCGCGACTGCGGCGGAGGCAAAGCCTGTCCGCCACGGAACCACCACAGGCAATCATTACGATTGCCTGGCGGAGCGGTCAGCATGCTCACAATGGTGGCGGAACCATGCAGGCTCCATCCGCCAAATTACGATGCATGCGGAAGCCAGCCTTTCCATGGTGGGTGAACCGCCATTAAAAGGCTAGCGGGGATGGGTTTCGGGGGCCTGTTGTGGGCCCCCCCTGTTTTGGGGGGAGGTGTGGGTGCACTAGGGGGTACCCATGGTACCCCCTTGCATTTCACTGCACCATGTGGCAGGCACAGTGTGGTGCCTGCCACGTAGTGCAGTGCCATGCACAATATGCTCTTTTCGACATCGTGGCAGTGCTGCTGTTGGCAGCCATCGCCGCAATGTTACCGGTGCAGAATCTGACTACAGCGGTGACAGTCTCATCCTAATCGGGTAGGCAGGACCACCGCACGCATGGCGGACGGTCCCAAACACCGCTACGGTCCGCCTGCCATCGTAATCAGCCCCTTTGCTCCTTCCTCAAAATTTCCCAAAAATTATAAAAGTTAGGATGTGGTTTTCCAATTGATTTATTGAAGGAGTTGTGCCATCCCTCTATGGCATTATTTGTTTTTGCTCCTCCCTCTAAGCAGGTCGAGTAGCAGTTCCACCACTTCACATGGTAACGTGGCTTCCTCCTGCGACCTGACCTGCTTAGATGACCAATCCATGTGTCTTCAAAATAATAAGGAAGGGTTGCCAATTTGTCTTCATTTTCTGTAAAAATTCCGAATCAGTAATAGATGTGTAGTACTCATCTACACTGTCAGGAGGAACAAAACAAAGAGCGGTT
Source organism: Calotriton arnoldi (assembly GCA_963921515.1). Taxonomy (NCBI): domain Eukaryota; kingdom Metazoa; phylum Chordata; class Amphibia; order Caudata; family Salamandridae; genus Calotriton; species Calotriton arnoldi. The sequence continues at coordinate 22,282 of CAWUFW010026757.1, forward strand.
AGTTTTTTAGTTCAAATTGAAGTTTACTGTCTGATATATAATCCTCAACTAAGGATGTTTTTTGTATTTTACGCCAATATGCCTGCGAAAAGTGGAAAAAACATCCTTGAATTTGGGTATCCGTGTACATTTTGGTAATAGTATTAATCATAGGTAATTCAAAGTCAATTAACACTTTTCTAGGACTTTTGTTCATTGCTTTTGCTTTAATCACTGACAAAAATTCAGCGTATGTTGAGGTTTGTTTATCAGGCAGTAAACTGTACACTAAGGGGACTACTGTATTATTAATGTAGGCATGATTAGTGTATATTTGGGTGAATGGATGGGCGTGGATTTAAACGTCCCATCCATCATCCAAGTATCACTACTCTCTAACTTAATAAGATTACAGGGAGTGCTAAAGATTAGAATTTGTTTAAGAGGGTTTTGGTTGTCATGCAAAAGAAAGGGTTCATTAGTTACAGTTACAGAAAGCTCAGGTGGAATGTTTATGTCAGAGAAAGTTTTGGGGGTTACATGTTGGGGGTTACTTTCCTGTTTTTTACGCTGTATAATTCTGCGTCATTTGGGCTTGAGGGCATACAACCTGCTACATGTGCAGGAATGTGTTGTGAAACCTCCCTCAAAACTGAGCCACAGGGTTCATTGGAGGTGAATGCAAGTGCTTTCATTTCGTTAATATTTTCTTTTACCTCTATCTCCATTGCAGAGGCAGAGTAGTTATGGTCTGTTGTTCTTTCTACAGTGTCACCAAGAGTAACCGCTCTGCCTGTGCAATGGGATGAGTAATATTACACACACCTCCAATGACACCTGGGCTCAGTTAGCTTCTCCTTACAATAAACGTAGACACTGTGCTGCAAAAGTCGGTTGCCTCTGCTGGATTTGATGTATTTTGCCTGATTTCTCTGAGCCATAATCTGAAAAAATTTGAAAAAGAGATAAAAATGTATTAAATGATTTGTTTCTTTTGTAAAAAAAAAAAAGAAAAACCTGTAAGTAAAAAGTTAATGCACAACAGTTTGCAGAACAACATTTTTCTAAAAAACAAGAATAAGTTTAATGCATTTGGTTGTTGTTTACAGATTTATTTTGCCTGAAATTGAAGCTAGGTTAAGTTTTATTTGATTACTGTTAATTGTTATGCTTACCTTTCAGAGGATTGTCTTTGCTTATTTGATGAAGATTAATTCTTGTTGGTGTTTTTTTGTTTTTCCTTTCGATTGGTTTTGTAAATTGAAATCTTTCTTGTTCAATTTGTTCTGAAAAGGAGAATATTTTATAGGTTTTATTTAAAGGAATATTAATTAATCACAATTTTGCATTCAAATGCTTGTGCACGTTAAACATGTTACATTCCTGATTAATTTTGCTGGGCGATTTTTGATTCTTATTTTGTAAAAGTCTGCTTGTGCACTACATACTTTCTTTGATGCAGATGTCAATTTACTTTTACATGCTCTTTAAGTTCTTCTGCATTTCCATCCTAAAAATGGTGCAAACTAAAATAAGTGATTTTATTTACCTTGAATCTTGTTTGGTCTTCTTGAAATTTGATTTGTGGTGTGTCCTCTTCTTGTGAAGGAGTTTTGCTAAAAACCTGTGGAGAAGATTCATATTATTAAAAATGTTTTATTGTATGCTTCCATTGTTTTACATGTGTTAAATAGGCTTGTGCACATTGATTTTGCAAATGCTTTACATATAGGGGTCGATTCCGATTCGGGCCGGAAAAAGCACCGACCGACTCGGATCCGGAAAAAATACCGACCGACACGTACCCGTGGCGCACGACACGCCAAGTACGATGCAAGGCGCGAAAAATCCGACCGACACGTAACGAAACCAAGTCGACCGACCGAGCCGCACGGAAAACAGCAATCCGGCCGGAAAAACACGCGAATCCAACCGACCGACACGCACCCGGAACAAATCCGACCGAAACGTACACGCTAACTCCAAACCGCAAAGTACGATGCAAGGCACGAAAACCACGAGCGAGTCAGACGGAGGACAAGCCGTACGACCGACACGCATACAAAACCGAGCCGAAGCAACACAATACACCGCGACCGACGCGTATGCAGCATAGAAAACTGCACAAACACAGCGTGAACGAAACGGAGAACACCGTACGAGACCAATGCAGGGTCCGACTCGGTCACACGAACGTTTCCAACATACACAAACAGCACAAAGGAAAAATCACCCAAAAAAAGGCCAAACAAGCAATTACCAAGCCAATAAATACTGGGGGGTGGGGACAGAGAACAAAGACACACCCACAACTCCACCTATATAAAGGACACAAATAACTACCATGAGCCTTTGCAAATGCCATTCCACTGCCAGCACCCAAGAGAAAGCAACCACACACCCACAGCTCATCCCTCACACAAGCCACACACCATCAGCACACCAACAAATACCAACTTCACATACACCCAGCAAAACACACACTCACACACCCTCACCTGCACACCAACACACACATCACTCACCATCACCACCCATCACCATGCCCCCCAAGAAGAATCACAAGTTCCTAGATTGTGAATTGGAAGTCCTGGTAGACGAGATCCTCAGGGTAGAGCCACAGCTGTTTGGCGCACTGGTCCAACAGACCCCCATCTCCCAGAAAACCAAGATGTGGGAGAGGATCATCAACAGGGTGAACGCACAATCACCATGTCTGCGCACAAAGACCGACATCCAGAACAGGTGGTATGACGTGCGCAGGAGGGTCCGGGAGCTGCTCAAGAAAGACTACCTCATCAGCCAATACACCGGCAGTGGCCCTCCTGCCAAGCCAGTATACCTCAGGCCCTGGGAGGAGAAGGTGCGGGCCATCCTTCCGCCAGTGAGCGTATATGGACTAGAGAACATCCCAGAGCCTGGTGAGTACACAACAAATGTACACAATATTCTGACACAAAACACACACACATCACTGTCAAGGGGAGAGTCAAACCATGCACTCATAGCAATTACACAGCAACCAGAACAGAATCATCCCAAAATGTGTATGTCAGTCAGATAAACACAACACATGCCATCAAAAAAGTTACATCCAACCGTGCCATCACATGTACAAACACAACTACAACTACAGCTAGGCAGTGACACAAATAGAACTAACAAACACATCCAGACATGTAGCCACCACAACAACACCAACACACAGTGAAGACCACTCAAAGGAAGGAATTCTGTGTATGCTGGCCAAGTCAGTGTAGCCAATAGCATCATGGGAGTCGCAGTCACACATATTGCCCCCCCAACTGTCCCATCAACACCACCATGAACCATGCGCACATCACAGGGAGTGGAGAAGGACTCACAAGATGGCTGACACTGGCTACTGCTGTGGGGAGCACAAGGCCCTGCTGGCAAATGTGCACCAACAAACAGCAGGACACCACTGACTGACATCCTGAGAGACAACTTCCACTCCCTGCAATGCAAGCACATTCCATGGTGGGATATCTGGCTGGCTGGGTGGGAAGGGGGACTTGCAGCACTGACTATAGTCACAAGCACCTCCCTTCACACACCCCCCAACACAAACTCCACAGTACCCACCTGGTAGTATGCAATGCCCTCCATCCCAACACAAGATCCCACAAAGAACCACCACCCTGGGTTATGTTGTGTGAAGCACAGGGACACTCTTTGGACTCTTAGCCAAACAACTGCCAGGACAACACTCCCAGCCATCCTGTCAGCACAGCCAGCCCACCCCACAGGGAAGCAGAGTCAAAAGGAAGGAAGCATGGGCATGCTGGGAAGGGGGTGGAGGCAATAGCATGATGGGAGTCGTAGTCACTGATATTGGTCACCCCCACAACTGGCCCATCAACACCACCCTGAACCATGCTCACATCACAGGGAGTGGAGAAGGACTCACAAGATGGCTGACACTGGCTACTGCTGTGGGGAGCACAAGGCCCTGCTGGCAAATGTGCACCAACAAACAGCAGGACACCACTGACTGACATCCTGAGAGACAACTTCCACTCCCTGCAATGCAAGCACATTCCATGGTGGGATATCTGGCTGGCTGGGTGGGAAGGGGGACTTGCAGCACTGACTATAGTCACAAGCACCTCCCTTCACACACACCCCCAACACAAACTCCACAGTACCCACCTGGTAGTATGCAATGCCCTCCATCCCAACACAAGATCCCACAAAGAACCACCACCCTGGGTTATGTTGTGTGAAGCACAGGGACACTCTTGGGACTCTTAGCCAAACAACTGCCAGGACAACACTCCCAGCCATCCTGTCAGCACAGCCAGCCCACCCCACAGGGAAGCAGAGTCAAAAGGAAGGAAGCATGGGCATGCTGGGAAGGGGGTGGAGGCAATAGCATGATGGGAGTCGTAGTCACTGATATTGGTCACCCCCACAACTGGCCCATCAACACCACCCTGAACCATGCTCACATCACAGGGAGTGGAGAAGGACTCACAAGATGGCTGACACTGGCTACTGCTGTGGGGAGCACAAGGCCCTGCTGGCAAATGTGCACCAACAAACAGCAGGACACCACTGACTGACATCCTGAGAGACAACTTCCACTCCCTGCAATGCAAGCACGTTCCATGGTGGGATAACTGACTGGCTGGGTGGGTGGGAAGGAGGTCCGGCTGCCAACCAAACACAACCAATGCAGACCATGTTCACACCCCAGAAAATACATAGAAATGCCCAAATAATGCAGGACAATGTGCCACACCAATATCAACCCCTGACTGTGACGACTCAGGACAATGCAATGTACAGGCCCGCACCCAGAGGCACAGTCACAACTGTCATGTGTGTCAACCATTGATGCCTGCAGAAACATGACATACATTGTTTGTGTCTCCCAAAAACAGGTGATGATGGGGACACAGCAGCAGACGCTGAGGAGTCCCAGTCCAAGGCTCAAGAGGATGCCAAGCTCACTGGTGTCGTACAGCCTCTGTCCTCCTCGGACGATGAAGAACAACCTGGCACATCCGGTGCAAGTCAACATGCAGCACCAGCAGGACCACCAGCTGCAGCACCAGCAGGACCACCAGCTGCACCCCCTGCACCCACCCCTCCAACGACTGTCACCACGAATACCATCCCTGCCGACATGGACAGAATAAGGAGCAACACCAGCACAGTGACCCTGGACCAACCTGGGGCCATGGCCACCACCACCACCACCAACTCCCAAGGTGGACCAGGGTTATCTGTGCGTGCCACTGCACACACTGCACATGTCAGCAGGGGTGGTGGGAGGGGTGGGAGACAGAGGTCGCTGCTTGCAGACGTTGCTGGTGTGCATGATGACCCACAACTGGTACGCATAGCTGATGCGTACCAGTCCAGCACCGGAGAGCTCAGCCAGGTAGTGGGGCTCCTCAGAGACATTAAACAGCAGCAGGCTGCCCATCATGCCCGCTTGGACTCCCACATGTCCCACGTGGAGTCACACATGTCCTGTGTGGACTCACACATGTCCCGCGTGGAGTCCAAGTGGGATGCACTGCATGAGATGACGGCGGTGCACAGGGACATTTTACAATGCCTCCGCCAGATGAACAGCAACCAGTCCACACCTCCCTGTGTGCCAACAACATCTGGTGCCGAACAAACTGCAACTGCCACAGGGAGGGAGGAGGACTCTGGTGGAGAGTCCCCTGCACCGCAGCAGCCTGCACTTGAGGGCCCCCCCAAGAAGAGGGGTCGTCCGAGGAGGGAAAAGTGAGAGGCCGATGGCCAAGCGCAACTCCCAGGAAGCCTGAACCTGTTCTGGATGTTCGCCTTTGTGCACAGACTGTTCACCCTGTTGACGGCAACACTACTCCCACACATTGCATGGGGAGTACAAGTTGGACCAATGTGTCAGACAACTGTGGCCCCGATACCGGGGATCCTGTCTACCCGGACTTTCAATTCACCTAGGAACTTGGGATTGCAAGATTCATGTACAGCACAACCCATCCTATGCACTATTAACACAAATGTATCACAATAAACACACTAATACACCATACTTGCCTCTGTCGTGATTCCAACGTGGGTGCTGTTATGGGGATGATGAACTGCAAAATTACACTGTGTATGCGAACTGCAACAGCAAGGACAACACAGGCATGTGAGTACAGGAAACGTGACACACATGAGGGAGACACACCACCAGGGCTACACGACACATACACACCTAGGCCATCTGACTCATTGCCTACACTGATGTTGCCAGGGAAGACGGTGCAATGCACAGACACCACACCCATTCCCAGTTGTAGTCAAGTAGCCCACAGGTGCAGTAAGCAAATGGCAGTCAAATGTGTGACCACAGACAACGCACATCACAAAGTGAAGCACAGGTTTATTACACAGTTGCAACATGCCGTAACCACTACAGATGCAAGGTAACCCCACCTGGCAGCGGGCACACAGTCAACAACTGTAGACGGAAGGAAGTCCATGGGTGTGGCGCACATCACCTGTAGGGACACAACAGCTACCAGCCTGGATGTGCAATCACGTCGTCGGTGGACACAGTTGACCAAACGAATCTGAAAGTACCCTGTGAAGGACAGAAATGACACACAGTCAAAAGCAATGGAGTACAGGACAGAACAGCAAAACACATGCACAATACATGTTACAAGATACCCACCCAGAACCAAGTTAGCATGTCAACACTGTTGGGGAGTACAGCCCACCTGTTAGCACACATCGCAACACACATCCAGTCAAGTGGCCCATGGACACACTCCCACAGCACCAGAGCACCACCCACACATCATGCCAACTCACATCATTGACATGACACCTCAGGATACTCACATTCAGCTAAAGAAGTTGGTGATGAGCTGTGTGCGGACATCACCATCACCATCATCATCATCATCATCATCACTGGCATCGTGGTCCAGGCCAGGATCCTCCACAGGTGGCGGATGTTGGTCATTGTCATCCTGGATGAGAGGCAACTCCTTCCGCACTGCCAGGTTGTGGAGCATGCAGCAGACGATGATAATCTTGCACACTTTCGCAGGGGCATATGGGAGGGACCCTCCGGTCTTGTCCAGGCAGCGGAAGCGGCTCTTCAGGAGACCAAAGGTCCGCTCAATCACTCTCCTGGTCTGACCATGTGCCTCATTGTAGCGCATCTGGGCAGGTGTCACAGGGTTCCTGAGGGGTGTCAGCAACCACGGCATGTTGGGGTATCCCGAGTCACCTACGGACAGACAAGTGCACATTAGCTGACTTGGAACAGTGGGCGGAATACTACAGATCAGATCACACACAATGGCACAAAGTCAGTACACACCGACAAGCCAGGCACGCTGGTTCTGCATCTGTGCCATCATCCTGGGGATGCGACTACTCCTCATCACAAAGGCATCGTGTGCTGAACCAGGGAAACGGGCACACACGTGTGTGATGGTCATGTCTGCAAGACACACCACCAGTGCATTGACCGAGTGGTAGTGCTTGCGGTTCCTGTAGGCCTGCTCCTGGGCCTGTGGTGGTACCAAAGCCACATGTGTCCCATCAATGGAGCCAATTACATGCGGCATCCTCCCCAGGGCATAAAAGTCACTCTTCACGTCAGTGAGTCGTCGCAGTCTAGGGAAATAGATGTACCGGTTCAGGAAGAGCAACATTGCCGCCAAAACATCGCGGAGCACACGGCTGAACATGGTCTGTGACATCCCACCAGCAGTCGCCACAGTATGTTGGAAGGTACCAGTGGCAAAGAAGTGTAGGGCTGCCATCACCTTCACCTTGGGGGTCAGCGCTGTAGGATACGGCCGGCCAGGCTGCAAATGTGGGGACAACTGCACTGCCAAATCCTCAATCAGCTGCCTGGTGAAGCGGTACCGTCGGATGCTGTCCCGTTCCACCATCGTTGCCAGGTCTGGGAATGGCCGATGGACAGCAGGAGCCCTGCAGTGCAGAGGAGAAGTAAGCAAGATTGTCAGTCACCCCACATATGCGGCATTGAACACACTCAAGATCCCAACATACATCATTATGAGGCACAACTACATGAAGTGTGCAGTACCGGAAGGACATGTATGGTACATACATGGCCAACATCTGTCAACACGGTCCAACAGGTGGCATCAATTAGTCCCAGGTTGGCCCATTGGATATCATGAGGCCGTGTCACAGTTCCCATCTCCTGCTGCCGTGTCACAATAACCCCCCACAGGGACATGTGAGGACAGATGTGCCCCAGGCACCACAGCTCAATGACAGGTACATTCCCAGGGACCCTGTAATGCCACATGGACACTGGCATTACATGGAGTATCATGTATACACCACAGCAAAACAACCATGACCCCCACAGGTAGTGGCCCCACTTGCCACGGCAGGACAGACATGGACGTCTGTGACACACACGCACAACATCAGAGTCCATGCACACACAACGTGGATGTGGAGACTGTCTCCCATTGTGCACATGAAATCAGAGACATTGTAAACACCACATGCACAAAGACTGTGGAGGACCATCACTATTGTGCCACTGGGACACCCTGGCTCAAACATACCGTCCCACATGGGACTCACGGGGTATGTGACATGACATACACATACACCACTGTGAAATGTGACCATGGCACATGCACAGATATGAACAGTTGCACATCACAGTGGTCACGTACACGTAACACCCAGGATCCTGTCCCCATGAACACGTGCACAGCCTAGGGGTGGCTGCCCACAGGTGACACCCGCAGGACAACATGTACACCAACATACACACAATAGGAAATGCAGCCTTACATGCCTTATGATAAAGTTT
>CAWUFW010026758.1:0-31076 GCA_963921515.1 Calotriton arnoldi
CAGTTGGCATTGCTCAAAGTCATCATGATGAAACCCTCCTCCCAGTCGATGTCATAAATCTTTTTGAGAAAGTCTCCTGTGTCTTTAGTGTACGATGAGAGATTTTTTTACAAAATCTTGCAAGAAAAAATCTAAGTACCTAGAGGTGTTTTCAAATAAACTACCAATTGCCGATATAATCGGACAGCCTGGTGGAATATTCACATTTTTATGCACTTTAGGTATAAGATATAGCACCGATGTTACTGGTGAATCTACCTTCAGAAATTTGTGCTCTGCCTGAGAGATAAGTCCCACAGATCTCCAATGAGCCAACTCCAAATGGAAATTGATGGTGGTGGCTTGTAGTATATCATTGTCTATTCTCTGATAACATTGCCTGTCACTGAGCTGTAGCCTCGCTTCCTCCTGATACATGGCAAGAGGCCAGAGGACAATATTTCCGCCCTCGTCCGCCTGTCTTCCCACTATATCTGGTCTTGACTGTAGTTTTTTCACAAGATTCCTGCACCCTATATCTGATGTCATAGTTGGACCTTTGGCCTGCTGTTCAACATACAGTTGTTTTAAATCGTGAACAACTAACTCGGTAAAGGAATCAATGGAGTCTTTGGGGACCATGGGTAAAAAAACAGATCGGGGTTTAAAAGGCGTACTTGGTCTACCATATACACTAAGACCCTGTTCTCTGAGTAATGCATCATCTGCTACCTCATGTATGCCACCCCTCTCTAGACTATCCAGGTCCCTTAATAGGTCAATGTCAGAGATCTGTAGGGCAGTAGTGTCTTCAATTGGCTCAAGATTCCGCCCCTCTGGTGCCCTGCCAACCGCAAAATATTTGGCCAACCTGAGTTTGCGAGTAAATTTAAAACAGTCTATTTGAGTTTGTACATAGTCCATGTCCTCAAGAGCACAGTAAGAAATACCACGTGAGAGAATATTAATTTCTTCTGCATTTAATATTAGGTCAGACAAATTTATTATGCTGATGTTACTGTCCGTCATTTGTTCTTGTTGTTGTTTGTTTTGTTGGTCGCCTGTTCTCTTTGACCTTTGGTTTTTCCTCTTCCTCTTCCTACCCCTCGGAAGGTTCTCTCTTGTCCTCGTAGTGGTCTTAAACTTGTGTTCCTGTCCCATCGTAAAAAACGCAACTCATCTTCCACAGAGAGTACACTTGTCTGACGTGTGTCCTCGTTGTCTGTGTCCACCTCGGAACTGCTCTCTGAACCTGATTCCTCGTTTGTTTGTGCAGTATTGCCTCGCAGACTATTAGTCATCTTCTGGCGCCGAATGTTCTCAAAGCGCTTTGAGAAGGTGAAGATTTGGCCCCTCTGATAGTCCAGTTTATCTCTTCTAAACTTCACGGCCTTTCGATCTTTGATAGTTTGCTCATACTTCTTCACCCTTTCTTGCAGCTCCATTTGCAATTTCTTGATGGTGTCCTGCTCAGGTAATTTGCTCAACTGATCGGAGAGTGTTTCGAACTCTTTTAGTAGGGTTTGTCTGTCAATGTCAGCATATTATATTAGAATTGCCAACATTCGATTTGAGGAATCGGCATTGTTCTCAGCCCACTTCCGTAACATATCCGGGTTAGGATTTTCATAGGTGGGTGCAAAAAGTATGCGCAATCCTCTAGGAACACGTCTCACCTCCAGGTATTGTGTTAGAGATTTTCTTTCCCATCATTTTGACGTTTCGCGTTTAATCAGCTTTTCTAATACTCTCAAAATATCTTTATAATCCTTTGTATTCACCGGCTCGCCCTCCTTTCTTGCTCTGCTGACCTCTTCCACTATTTCAGCATCGCTGAATAGCTGCTCTGCCGCACTCTCTCTCTCTTTAAGCCACTCCATTTCACACAATTGTGGTCACTGAACTCTACAATAAAGCAACCCGCTGCACGGTTAAATACCTTTATCCTCTCTCCCCACTGCACACCGATTCACACGGCTCACGCCTTACCATTCTCTCTGGACACTGTCCCGATCACGGCTCCACGCTGGCCTCAAGCGATTACTCCAGCGTTATCTCATGGCAGCAGGGGGGCTCCACGCTGTGTACCACATACAGCATTAACTTCTTCTTCCAATTCCGCGGTGCTTCCTGAACGGGAGGCGTGCCGGAATGGGCACCGGCGATGAACTCTTACTTCATTCAGACTGCCTACTCCAGCATGCGAACAGACTCCAACACACTCGGGCTCGCTTTGAAGAGTTTTATTAGTGACCACAAACAACCAGGTAACGCGTTTCAACCGCGTTTTTTTGTAATTTTTATACCATTGTTAAAGTTTCAAAGACATTAAAGTGACAGTGCTCCATTTCACAATTAAAGTGACATGTGTAATCTCAATTCTGAGATAAAGTGACCTATGCCTTGTACAAAGAGCATTGTTGTTAAAGTGCTATATTCACATTAAATGCATTACATAAAAAAAGGCAAAAATACATTCAAATACATTTAAAATTCAAATGTATCTAAAAGTTCTCTAAAATTCATCATTATTTGAATCAAGGGTCAGTGCCCATTACCGTCTTATGCTCCAACACACCATGCTCATGCCAAGCTCGCTATGTGCCATAGTTCAATACAACTTCATTTTATAACAGCAATTATGTTGCTGTTACCTTACTCTTGGCCATATATGTGTGTATATATATATCACTGAAAAAACCATAGGTTTTAGGGACAGTTATAGTTAGTTGGACATTGCACTCGTACAAAACCCGTGAAATTCCCCTGTTATAGTTAGTTCAGCTAACTATAACTCGCGCCCCCGCAATGCACTGCTGATGACGTCACATATTACATCACTCATGACATGGTCAGTGACATCACTGATGACATCACTGATGACATCCCAAATGACATCACTGATGACATCACTGATGACATCATCCAGTGACTGTGTGTTTCTGTAAAGTTTAAATATGTTTAATATATATAGGGAAAGGCGTATTGAAGAATGAGTGGGTGTATAAGTGTCTGAATGGATGATTTAGTACGTGAGTGACTGACTCTACAAGTGAGTGATTAAACGTATCTTACTGAATGCATGGGTTAGTGACTAAACTGTGTGAATGTCTGTATCCGTCTGTTTGTTGGTATGTAAGTGGATGCATGGATTTGCGAATAGCTACATGAGTGTCTATATGGGTTATTGATTGGTTCTCTGAGTATCTGTATGGCTGCCTGAGTGTTTGTGTGGGTGGGGTGTGTGTGACTCTATACATAGATGTGTGAGTGGGTGATTCACTGGGTGCATGATTTCAAGAGTGCATCTGTGATGGACTGCTTGGGTGGGTGAGTGTGTGTATGGGTGTGTTAGTGAGTGAATGTATATCTCAGTGGTACATATGCGAGTAACTACATATGAAAAAGGCAGTATATATGTGTGTTAGAGTATTTAAATGGCTATAAGTGAGAGTGTGTTATTGTGAGAGTGGCTGTATGGATGCGTGTGTGCTTGTATCAGTTATTGTATAAGAGCGTAAGAATGTGCTAGTATTTGTATGAGTAAGTGAGCTGGTGTGTGTATAACTGTATAGGTGAGTAAATGGGTGTGTGATTAATTTTTTGCATGACTGACTAGGTGTGTGAGTACCTCTATGGATGAGTGGCGGTGTATGAGTGTTTATATAGGTGTATGAGTGCATATGATAGTCCTGTACTGAGTGACTGTAAGTATGAGTGACTGTACAGGTGAGTGAGTGGATGTGTGTGTAGACCTAAGAATCAGTGAGTGGGTATGTAGTTTTTGGTGTTGGAGTGTCTATGGTTTTGAGAATGGCAGTCTGTAATTTAGAGTGGGTGTATCAAAAGTTATATTAGGGTGTGAGAAGATGCATGAAATTATCACATGGATGATGTCATCAGTGATGTCATTTGAGATGTCATCAGTGATGTCATCAGTGATGTCACTGACCATGTCATGAGTGATGTAATATGTGACGTCATCAGCAGTGCATTGCGGGCGCGAGTTATAGTTAGCTGAACTAACTATAACAGGGGAATTTCACGGGTTTTGTACGAGTGCAATGTCCAACTAACTATAACTGTCCCTAAAACCTATGGTTTTTTCAGTGAATTTCAAAGGTTTTTTAAATGCTAATTTCTAACTATAACGTGTCTGAAACCTATGGTTTTTTCAGTGAATTTCAAAGGTTTTTTAAATGCTAATTTCTAACTATAACGTGCCTGAAACCTATGGTTTTTTCAGTGAATTTCAAAGGTTTTTTAAATGCTAATTTCTAACTATAACGTGCCTGAAACCTATGGTTTTTTCAGTGAATTTCAAAGGTTTTTTAAATGCTAATTTCTAACTATAACGTGCCTGAAAACTATGATTTTTTAAGTGAATTTCAAAGGTTTTTTAAATGCTAGTTTCTAACTATGCCAACAGAGGTAGGACATGTGAAGAAAGAAGAAAAAACACACAGAAAGAAGCAAAAGATGTGCAGAAAGAACCAACAGAGGAGCAGAAAGAGGCCTTGTTGCAAAATCATCCTGTGCCCACAACTTTTTCAAACGGGTACTGGTGGTAACTGACTCTGACTAACCAGAGCCAGTGCGCGTTTGCACAGTGGTGAAGGGAGGGGGGGCCTGAGGTGACATGTGTGCAAACGCGCCCCGTGGCGCATTTTAAGTTGCGGGATTAAGTCCCCTTGAATCCTGAGAGTCCCTGGGGCCCAACTAGCCCCCCAGGTACCTACAGTTAGGACCACAGAGCTGAGTTGCAGAGAGGCGTTCCGAGGCCACGCACCTTTTTTCACCTCTCTGCAACGCACCTCTGTTGTGCTTACTGAAGGTACCTGGTGGGCTAGTTGGCCCCCAGGATTCAAAGGGAATTAACTCCCCAACTTAAAACGCACCACAGGGCATGTTTGCGCACATGTCACCTGAGGCCCCGCCCCCTCCCTTCACCACTGTGCAAACGCGTCCCGTGGCGCGATTTAAGTTGGGGGATTAGGTCACCTTGAATCCTGAGAGTCCCTGGGGCCCAACCAGCCCACAAGGTACTTCCAGTAGGCACCACAGGCCTGCGTTGCAATGCCTGTAACAAATTGTGCAGTTGTGTTTAGGTAGTGAAGAGGGTCGTGCTGGGGGTAGTGTTTTAGGGTTTAGGGTAGTACAGTGGTGTTTGGGTAGTGTAGGGGGTCGTGCTGGGGTTAGTATTTTAGGGTTTTAGGGTTTAGGGTAGTGCAAGTGGTGTTTGGGTAGTGTAGGGGATACTGCTGGGGGTAGTGTTTTAGGGTTTAGGGTAGTGCAATGGTGTTTGGGTAGTGTAGGGGGTACTGCTGGGGGTAGTGTTTTAGGGTTTAGGGTAGTGCAGTGGTGTTTGGGTAGCATAGGGGGTACTGCTGGGGGTAGTGTTTTATGGTTTAGGGTAGTGCAGTGGTGTTTGGGTAGTGTAGGGGTTCGTGCTGGGGGTAGTTTTTTAGGGTTTAGGGTAGTGCAGTGGTGTTTGTGTAGTGTAGGAGGTCGTGTTTTAGGGTTTAGGGTAGTGCAGTGGTCTTTGGGTAGTGTAGGGAGTCGTGCGGGGGTATTGTTTTAGACTTTAGGGTAGTGCAGTGGTCTTTGGGTAGTGTAGGGGTTGTGCGGGAGGTAGTGTTTTAGGGATAAGGGTAGTGCATTGGTATTTGGGTAGTGTAGGGGGTCATGCGGGGGTAGTGTTTTAGGGTTTAGGGCAGTGCAGTGGTGTTTAGGTAGTGTAGGGGGTCGTGCTGGGGGAGTGTTTTAGGGTTTAGGGCAGTGCAGTGGTGTTCGGGTAGTGTAGGGGGTCGTGCTGGGGGAGTGTTTTAGGGTTTAGGGCAGTGCAGTCGTGTTCGGGTAGTGTAGGGGGTCGTGCTGGGGGAGTATTTTAGGGTTTAGGGTAGTGCAGTGGTGTTCGGGTAGTGTAGGGGGTCATGCTGGGGGTAGTGTTCTAGGGTTTAGGGCAGTGCAGTGGTGTTCGGGCAGTGTAGGGGGTGGTGCTGGGGGTGGTGTTTCAGGGTTTAGGGCAGTGCAGTGGTGTTCGGGCAGTGTAGGGGGTCGTGCAGGGGGTGGTGTTTCAGGGTTTAGGGCAGTGCAGTGGTGTTCGGGCAGTGTAGGGGGTCGTGCAGGGGTGGTGTTTCAGGGTTTAGGGCAGTGTTGTTCGGGCAGTGTAGGGGGTCATGCTGGGGGTGGTGTTTCAGGGTTTGGGACAGTGCAGTGGTGTTCGAGCAGTAAAGGGGGTCATGCTGGGGGTGGTGTTTCAGGGTTTAGGGCAGTGCAGTGGTGTTCGGGCAGTGTAGGGGGCGGTGCAGGGGGTGGTGTTTCAGGGTTTAGGGCAGTGCAGTGGTGTTCGGGCAGTGTAGGGGTGTTGCAGGGGTGGTGTTTCAGGGTTTAGGGCAGTGCAGTGGTGTTCGGGCAGTGTAGGGGGTCTTGCAGGGGATGGTGTTTCAGGGTTTAGGGCAGTGCAGTGGTGTTCGGGCAGTGTAGGGGCGGTGCAGGGGGTGGTGTTTCAGGGTTTAGGGCAGTACAGTGGTGTTCGGGCATTGTAGGGGGTGGTGCTGGGGCTGGTGTTTCAGGGTTTAGGGCAGTGCAGTGGTGTTCGGGCAGTGTAGGGGGTCGTGCTGGGGCTGGTGTTTCAGGGTTTAGGGCAGTGCAGTGGTGTTCCGGCAGTGTAGGGGGTCGTGCAGGGGGTGGTGTTTCAGGGTTTAGTGCAGTGGTGTTCGGGCAGTGTAGGGGGTCGTGCTGGGGTGGTGTTTCAGGGTTTAGGGCAGTGCAGTGGTGTTCGGGCAGTGTAGGGTGTCGTGCTGAGGGGTGGTGTTTCAGGGTTTAGGGCAGTGCAGTAGTGTTTGGGCAGTGTAGGGGGTCATGCAGGGGGTGGTGTTTCAGGGTTTAGGGCAGTGCAGTGGTGTTCGGCCAGTGTAGGTAGTCTTGCTGGGGGTGGTGTTTCAGGGTTTAGGGCAGTGCAGTAGTTTTCGGGCAGTGTAGGCGGTGGTGCTGGGGCTGGTGTTTCAGGGTTTAGGGCAGTGCAGTGGTATTCGGGCAGTGTACGGGGTTGTGCTGGGGCTGGTGTTTCAGGGTTTAGGGCAGTGCAGTGGTGTGCGGGCAGTGTACGGGGTCGTGCTGGGGCTGGTGTTTCAGGGTTTAGGGCAGGGCAATGGTGTTCGGGCAGTGTAGGGGGTCATGCTGAGGGTGGTGTTTCAGGGTTTAGGGCAGTGCAGTGGTGTTCGGGCAGTGTAGGGGGTCGTGCTGGGGCTGGTGTTTCAGGGTTTAGGGCAGTGCAGTGGTGTTCGGGCAGTGTAGGGGGTCTTGCTGGGGGTAGTGTTTCAGGGTTTAGGGCGGTGCAGTGGTGTTCGTGCAGTGTAGGGGGTCGTGCTGGGGGTGGTGTTTCAGGGTTTAGGGCAGTGCAGTGGTACTTGTGTAGTGTAGGGGGTCGTGCTGGGGGTGGTGTTTCAGGGTTTAGGGCAGTGGTGTTCGGGCAGTGTAGGGGGTCTTGCTGGGGGTGATGTTTCAGGGTTTAGGGCAGTGCAGTGGTGTTCGGGCAGTGTAGGGGGTCTTGCTGGGGGTAGTGTTTCAGGGTTTAGGGCGGTGCAGTGGTGTTCGTGCAGTGTAGGGGGTCGTGCTGGGGGTGGTGTTTCAGGGTTTAGGGCAGTGCAGTAGTGTTCGGGCAGTGTAGGGGGTCATGCAGGGGGTGGTGTTTCAGGGTTTAGGGCAGTGCAGTGGTGTTCTGGCAGTGTAGGGGGTCATGCTGGGGGTGGGGTTTCAGGGTTTAGGGCAGTACAATGGTGTTCGGGCAGTGTAGGGGGTCGTGCAGGGGGTGGTGTTTCAGGGTTTAGGGCAGTGCAGTGGTGTACGGGCAGTGTAGGGGGTCGAGCTGGGTCTGGTGTTTCAGGGTTTAGGGCGGTGCAGTGGTGTTCGGGCAGTGTAGGGGGTCTTGCTGGTGGTGGTGTTTCAGGGTTTAGGGCAGTGGTGTTCGGGCAGTGTAGGGGGTCTTGCTGGGGGTGATGTTTCAGGGTTTAGGGCAGTGCAGTGGTGTTCGGGCACTGTAGGGGGTCTTGCTGGGGGTAGTGTTTCAGGGTTTAGGGCAGTGCAGTGGTGTTCGTGCAGTATAGGGGGTCGTGCTGGGGATGGTGTTTCTGGGTTTAGGGCAGTACAGTAGTGTTCGAGCAGTGTAGGGGGTTGTGCAGGGGGTGGTGTTTCAGGGTTTAGTGCAGTGGTGTTCGGGCAGGGTAGGGGGTCGCGCTGGGGGTGGTGTTTCAGGGTTTAGGGCAGTGCAGTGGTGTTCGGGCAGTGTAGGGGGTCATGCACGGGGTGGTGTTTCAGGGTTTAGGGCAGTGCAGTGGTGTTCGGGCAGTGTAGGGTGTTGTGCTGGGGCTGGTGTTTCAGGGTTCAGGGCAGTGCAGTGGTCTTCAGGCAGTGTAGGGGGTCGTGCTGAGGCTGGTGTTTCACGGTTTAGAGCAGTGCAGTGGTGTTCGGGCAGTGTAGGGGGTCGTGCTGGGGCTGGTGTTTCAGGGTTTAGGGCAGTGCAGTGGTGTTTGGGCAGTGTAGGCGGTCGTGCTGGGGCTGGTGTTTCAGGGTTTAGGGCAGTGCAGTGGTGTTCGGGCAGTGTAGGGGGTCATGATGGGGCTGGTGTTTCAGGGTTTAGGGCAGTGCAGTGGTGCTCGGGCAGTGTAGGGGGTCGTGCTGGGGGTGATGTTTCAGGGTTTAGGGTAGTGCAGTGGTGTTCGGGCAGTGTAGGGGATCGTGCAGGGGCTGGTGTTTCAAGGTTTAGGGCAGTGCAGTGGTGTTCGGGCAGTGTAGGGGGTCGTGCTGGGGCTGGTGTTTCAGGGTTTTGGGCAGAGCAGTGGTGTTCGGGCAGTATAGGGGGTCGTGCTGGGGATGGTGTTTCTGGGTTTAGGGCAGTGCAGTAGTGTTCGAGCAGTGTAGGGGTCTTGCTGGGGGTAGTGTTTCAGGGTTTAGGGCAGTGCAGTGGTATTCGGGCAGTGTAGGGGGTCGTGCTGGGGGTAGTGTTTTAGGGTTTAGGGTAGTGCAGTGGTGCTTGTGTAGTGTAGGGGTCGTGCTGGGGGTAGTGTTTTAGGGTTTAGGGTAGTGCAGTGGTGTTTGTGTAGTGTAGGGGGTCATGTTTTAGGGTAGTGCAGTGGTGTTTGGGTAGTGTAGGGGGTCGTGCTGGGGGTAGTGTTTTAGGATTTAGGTTAGTGCAGTGGTGTTTGTGTAGTGTAGGGGGTCATGCTGGGGGTAGTGTTTCAGGGTTTAGGGCAGTGCAGTGGTGTTCGGGCAGTGTAGGGGGTCGTGCTGGGGGTGGTGTTTCAGGGTTTAGGTCAGTGGTGTTCGGGCAGTGTAGGGGGTCTTGCTGGGGGTGATGTTTCAGGGTTTAGGGCAGTGCAGTGGTGTTCGGGCAGTGTAGGGGTCTTGCTGGGGGTAGTGTTTCAGGGTTTAGGGCAGTGCAGTGGTGTTCGGGCAGTGTAGGGGGTCATGCTGGGGGTGGTGTTTCAGGGTTTAGGGCAGTGCAGTGGTGTTCGGGCAGTGTAGGGGGTCGTGAAGGGGTGGTGTTTCAGGGTTTAGGGCAGTGCAGTGGTGTTCGGGCAGTGTAGGGGGTCATGCTAGGGGTGGTGTTTCAGGGTTTAGGGCAGTGCAGTGGTGTTCGGGCAGTGTAGGGGGTCATGCAGGGGCTGGTGTTTCAGGGTTTAGGGCAGTGCAGTGGTGTTCGGGCAGTGTAGGGGTCGTGCTGGGGGTAGTGTTTTAGGATTTAGGTTAGTGCAGTGGTGTTTGGGTAGTGTAGGGGGTCGTGCTGGGGGTAGTGCTTTAGGGTTTAGGGTAGTGCAGTGGTGTTTGTGTAGTGTAGGGGGTCATGCTGGGGGTAGTGTTTTAGGGTTTAGGGTAGTGCAGTGGTGCTTGTGTAGTGTAGGAGGTCGTGCTGGGGGTAGTGTTTTAGAGTTTAGGGTAGTGCAGTGGTGTTTGTGTAGTGTAGGGGGTCATGTTTTAGGGTAGTGCAGTGGTGTTTGGGTAGTGTAGGGGTCGTGCTGGTGGTAGTGTTTTAGGATTTAGGTTAGTGCAGTGGTGTTTGGGTAGTGTAGGGGGTCGTGCTGGGCGTAGTGTTTTAGGGTTTAGGATAGTGCAGTCGTGCTTGTGTAGTGTAGGGGGTCGTGCTGGGGGTAGTGTTTTAGGGTTTAAGGTAGTGCAGTGGTGTTTTTGTAGTGTAGGGGGTCATGTTTTAGGGTAGTGCAGTGGTGTTTGGGTAGTGTAGGGGGTCGTGCTGGTGGTAGTGTTTTAGGATTTAGGTTAGTGCAGTGGTGTTTTTGTAGTGTAGGGGGGTCATGTTTTAAGATGCAATGCTCCAATACCTGACCAGTCTGCACTACATAAAACTGCAAAAAACCTAAAAATAAAAAGTGTTTTGCACACTTTTGTCATTGGGCTATATGTGGGCTACATCTGGGTAATATTTGTGCTACATTTGGGCTCTTTTTTCACTGGTGGCCATCTTGGAAGACTTCTTTGTTATGAAGTTTCCTAATTTCTTCATTTACTGCAGTCTCCTCAGTAGGAAATGCTTTCAGTTTTTTACTTTGATTCCATCAAGAAGGCATTCAGATGTCTCACATCTGCCATAAATTCAGAATGTTAGCACTCTAGTTGCTCATTAGATCACTGGAGTAAAGCTACTGCTCACCAAGGAGTTAACTGGTAGTCTGCTGCTGGTATTGAAAGTGATTGTTTCAGTCTGCATGTCAGAATTTTCTAATGAAATAGAAGAGGATTTGAGATCTCACTTAAAACATGCCCTAATTTTTCTTTCTGCAGCACTAACCATAATTTCTATTTCAAAAAGAACCCCTCATTTTGTTCCTTTTAAATTAAATGTTTTAAATGTTACTGGTTTATTCCAATCAAGATGGCTTCAGGTGTGCCATACTTTTGTCATAAGTAAGGCTGTTAGCGCTCTAGTTGTTCTTTAGAACACTCTGGGAAGCTGCAGTTGAACACAAAGGCATCAACTGGCAGGCTGCTCCTGTTGAAATATAACAGGAAGATATTTGAGATCACACTTGAAATATGTCCTAATTTTTCTTTCTACAGCACTAACCATAATTTCTATGACAAAATGAACCCCATCATTTTGTTCCTTTTTAAATTAAATGTTTTAAGTGTTACCAGTTTATTCCAATCAAGATGGCTTCAGGTGTGCCATACTTTTGTCATAAGTAAGGCTGTTAGCGCTCTAGTTGTTCTTTAGAACACTCTGGGAAGCTGCAGTAGAACACAAAGGCATCAACTGGCAGGCTGCTCCTGTTGAAATATAACAGGAAGATATTTGAGATCACACTTGAAACATGTCCTAATTTATCTTTCTACAGCACTAACCATAATTTCTATGACAAAATGAACCCCATCATTTTGTTCCTTTTTAAATTAAATGTTTAAGTGTTACCAGTTTATTCCAATCAAGATGGCTTCAGGTGTGCCATACTTTTGTCATAAGTAAGGCTGTTAGCACTCTAGTTGTTCTTTAGAACACTCTGGGAAGCTGCAGTAGAACACAAAGGAATCAACTGACAGTCTCTGCCCTTGTTGGATGTACATGTTTTACTGAGAATGTCAGACTTCATTCTCACATGAGTGAGAAAGATAATGTGAATTTACAGAAAATATGCTCTCATTTTAGCTTCTGGAGCACCTTCCAAACCTCCATGGGACAAGCATGAGAAAATAGTGTTCTCTCAAACATGATTCATGATATCCCAGCAGAAGGTTTTTCACATGGTAAAATCACCTTAGAATACACCACAATTCCTAAAATTAGTATGGTACCATCAACAAATAAATTCTAATGTAACTAAAGCCTGTTATCACCCTTTATAGTTCTCCTTTTGGTGACCCTCAAAATCTTCTATTCACTACAATGCATTTCAATGAGGTACTATCATTTATATTGGTCCCAAGATGGCTGCCAGCAATTCCAGGATGAAGTGCTGACAGCCAATCAGATCTCACGATGACATGTGTGGTTAGGCTCCGCCCAGATATATATGTGACTTTACTTTTGATTTTCTCAGGAACTACTGAACGGATTTACACCATTTAAGCAAAAGGCACGACACTGAACCAAGGGCTACCTCTTTGCCAAATGTGGTGTAATTCCGTTCAGCAGTTCGGGCTGTAGCTGCGACTAAAGGTTCCTATGGAAAATGAATGGGGAAAACGCGTTTTGGGACCCCCTTTTTCTGGCCCCGCTTGACGTATCACCCCGAGACTTCAGGATAGGAGCAGACCGGAGCGCCCCAACAAGTTGGAACTTCGCGAAGATTCGTCAACCGGCGCCAACGTTATTTCAAATAGAATGTCGCGGATTTCCTATGGATAATAGGTTTTAACTATAACTATCTACTGGCGACCGCCAGTAGATAATATATATATATATATATATTATCTACTGGCGGTCGCCAGTAGATAGTTATAGTTAGGACCTATTTTCCATAGGAAATCCACGACATTCTATTTGAAATAACTCTTGCGTCGGTTGACGAATCTTCGCGAAATTTTCAAACTTTATGGCCCGCTCCGGTCCGCTCCTACCCTGAAAGTCTCAGGGTGATTCGTCAAGCGGGGGCCGAGAAAAAAGGGGGGTCCCAAAACATGTTTTCCCCATTCATTTTCCCATAGGAAACTTTAGACACGGCTACAGCCCGAGCTGCTGAACGGAATTACACCAAATTTGGCAAAGAGGTAGTTCTTGGTTCAGAAAGAACCCTTTTTGTTAAATGGTGTAAATCCGTTCAGTAGTTGCGGAGAAATTAAAAAAATAAGAGTCAAAAATCAATTTCCCATAGGAAACTTTATGCAAGGCTACAGCCCGAACTGCTGAACGGAATTACACCAAATTTGGCAAAGAGGTAGTTCTTGGTTCAAAAAGAACCCTTTTGTTAAGTGGTGTAAATCCGTTCAGTAGTTGCTGAGAAAATCAAAAGTAAAAACACATATATATCTGGGCGGAGCCTAACCACACATGTCATTGTGAGATCTGATTGGCTGTCAGCACTTCATCCTGGAATTGCTGGCAGCCATCTTGGGACCAATATAAATGATAGTACCCCATTGAAATGCATTGTAGTGAATCGAAGATTTTGAGGGTTACCAAAAGGAGAACTATAAAGGGTGATAACAGACTTTAGTTACATTAGAATTCATTTGTTGATGGTACCATACTAATTTCAGGAATTGTGGTGTGTTCTAAGGTGATTTTACCCTGTGAAAAACCTTCTGCTGGGATATCATGAATCATGTTTGAGAGAAAACTATTTTCACATGCTTGTCCCATACAGTTTTGGAAGGTGCCCCAGAAGCTAAAATGAGAGCATATTTTCTGTAAATTCACATTATCTTTCTCAGTCATGTGAGAATGAAGTCTGACATTCTCAGTAAAACATGTACATCCAACAAGGGCAGAGACTGTCAGTTGATTCCTTTGTGTTCTACTGCAGCTTCCCAGAGTGTTCTAAAGTACAACTAGAGTGCTAACAGCCTTACTTATGACAAAAGTATGGCACACCTGAAGCCATCTTGATTGGAATAAACTGGTAACACTTAAAACATTTAATTTAAAAAGGAACAAAATGATGGGGTTCATCTTGTCATAGAAATTATGGTTAGTGCTCTGGAAAGAAAAATTAGGACATGTTTCAAGTGTGATCTCAAATATCTTCCTGTTATATTTCAACAGGAGCAGCCTGTCAGTTGATGCCTTTGTGTTCTACTGCAGCTTCCCAGAGTGTTCTAAAGAACAACTAGAGCGCTAACAGTCTTACTTATGACAAAAGTATGGCACACCTGAAGCCATCTTGATTGGAATAAACTGGTAACACTTAAAACATTTAATTTAAAAAGGAACAAAATGAGGGGGTTCATTTTGCCATAGAAATTATGGTTAGTGCTGTAGAAAGAAAAATTAGGACATGTTTTAAGTGAGATCTCAAATATCTTCCTGTTATATTTCAACAGGAGCAGCCTGTCAGTTGATGCCTTTGTGTTCTACTGCAGCTTCCCAGAGTGTTCTAAAGAACAACTAGAGTGCTAACAGCCTTACTTATGACAAAAGTATGGCACACCTGAAGCCATCTTGATTGGAATAAACTGGTAACACTTAAAACATTTAATTTAAAAAGGAACAAAATGAGGGGGTTCATTTTGCCATAGAAATTATGGTTAGTGCTGCAAAAGAAAATTTAGTGCATGTTTTAAGTGAGATCTCAAATCCTCTTCTATTTCATTAGAAAATTCTGACATGCAGACTGAAACAATCACTTTCAATACCAGCAGTAGACTTCCAGTTAACTCCTTGGTGAGCAGTAGCTTTACTACATGAATGACTAGAGTAATAACATTCTGAATTTATGGCAAATGTGTGACACATCTGAATGCCTTCTTGATGGAATCAAAGTAAAAACTGAAAGCATTTCCTACTGAGGAGACTGCAGTAAATGAGGAAATTAGGAAACTTCATAACAAAGAAGTCTTCCAAGATGGCCACCAGTGAAAAAAGAGCCCAAATGTAGCACAAATATTACCCAGATGTAGCCCACATATAGCCCAATGACAAAAGTGTGCAAAACACTTTTTATTTTTAGTTTTTTTGCAGTTTTATGTAGTGCAGACTGGTCAGGTATTGGAGCGTTGCATCTTAAAACATGACCCCCTACACTACAAAAACACCACTGCACTACCCTAAACCCTAAAACACTACCCCAGCACGACCCCTACACTACACAAGCACCACTGCACTATCCTAAACCCTAAAACACTACCCCCAGCATGACCCCCTACACTACACAAACACCACTGCACTACCCTAAACCCTAAAACACCACCCCAACACCACTGCACTAACCTAAATCCTAAAACACTACCCCCAGCACGACCCCCTACACTACCCAAACACCACTGCACTACCCTAAAACATGACCCCTACACTACACAAACACCACTGCACTACCCTAAACCCTAAAACACTACCCCCAGCACGACCCCCTACACTACACAAGCACCACTGCACTACCCTAAACCCTAAAACACTGCCCCCAGCACGACCCCTACACTACACAAACACCACTGCACTACCTTAAACCCTAAAACATTACCCCCAGCACGACCCCTACACTACCCAAACACCACTGCACTAACCTAAATCCTAAAACACTACCCCCAGCACGACCCCTACACTACCCAAACACCACTGCACTACCCTAAAACATGACCCCCTACACTACACAAACACCACTGCACTACCCTAAACCCTAAAACACTACCCCCAGCACGACCCCTACACTACACAAGCACCACTGCACTACCCTAAACCCTAAAACACTACCCCCAGCACGGCCCCTACACTGCCCGAACACCACTGCACTGCCCTAAACCCTGAAACACCAGCCCCTGCACGACCCCCTACACTGCCCGAACACCACTGCACTGCCCTAAACCCTGAAACACATACCCTAGCACGACCCCCTACACTGCCCGAACACCACTGCACTGCCCTAAACCCTGAAACACCACCCCCTTCACGACCCCCTACACTGCCCGAACACCACTGCCCTAAACCCTGAAACACCACCCCCAGCAAGACCCCCTACATTGCCCGAACACCACTGCACTGCCCTAAACCCTGAAACACCACCCCCAGCACGACCCCCTACATTGCCCGAACACCACTGCACTGCCCTAAACCCTGAAACACCACCCCCAGCACGACCCCCTACACTGCCCGAAAACCACTGCACTGCTCTAAACCCTGAAACACCACCCCCTGCATAACCCCCTACACTGCCCGAACACCACTGCACTGCCCTAAACCCTGAAACACCATCCCCAGCACGACCCCCTACACTGCACGAACACCACTGCACTGCCCTAAACCCTGAAACACCACCCCCAGCAAGACCCCCTACACTGCCCGAACACCACTGCCCTAAACCCTGAAACACCACCCCCAGCAAGACCCCTACACTGCCCGAACACCACTGCACTGCCCTAAACCCTGAAACACCAGCCCCAGCACGACCCCTACACTGCCCAAACACCACTGCACTGCCCTAAACCCTGAAACACCACCCCCTGCACGACCCCCTACACTGCCCGAACACCACTGCACTGCCCTAAACCCTGAAACACCAAGCCCAGCACGACCCCTACACTGCCCGAACACCACTGCACTGCCCTAAACCCTGAAACACCACCCCTGCACGATCCCCTACACTGCCCGAACACTACTGCACTGCCCTAAACCCTGAAACACCACCCCCAGCACGACCCCCTACACTGCACGAACACCACTGCACTGCCCTAAACCCCGAAACACTACCCCCAGCAAGACCCCCTACACTGCCCGAACACCACTGCCCTAAACCCTGAAACCACCCCCAGCAAGACCCCCTACACTGCCCGTACACCACTGCACTGCCCTAAACCCTGAAACACCAACCCCAGCATGACCCCTACACTGCCCGAACACCACTGCACTGCCCTAAACCCTGAAACACCACCCCCGGCACGACCCCCTACACTGCCCGAACACCACTACACTGCCCTAAACCATGAAACACCAGCCCCAGCACGACCCCCTACACTGCCCAAACACCACTGCACTGCCCTAAACCCTGAAACACCACCCCCAGCACGACCCCCTACACTGCCCGAACACCACTGCACTGCCCTAAAACCTGAAACACCAGCCCCAGCACAACCCCATACACTGCCCGAACACCACTGCACTGCCCTAAACCTTGAAACACCAGCCCCAGCACGACCGCCTACACTGCCCGAAAACCACTGCACTGCTATAAACCCTGAAACACCAGCCCCAGCACGACCCCCTACACTGCCCGAACACCACTGCACTACCCTAAACCCTCAAACACCAGCCCCAGCACGACCCCCTACACTGCCCGAACACCACTGCACTGCCCTAAACCCTGAAACACCAGCCCCAGCAAGACCCCCTACACTGCCCGAACACCACTGCACTGCCCTAAACCCTGAAACACCACCCCCAGCAAGACCCCCTACACTGCCCGAACACCACTGCACTAAAGCCTGAAACACCATCCCCAGCAAGACCACCTACACTGGCCGAACACCACTGCACTGCCCTAAACCCTGAAACACCACCCCTGCATGACCCCCTACACTGCCCGAACACCACTGCCCTGCCCTAAACCCTGAAACACCACCCCTCAGCACGACACCCTACACTGCCCAAACACCACTGCACTGCCCTAAACCCTGAAACACCACCCCCAGCACGACCCCCTACACTGCCCGAACACCACTGCACTGCCCTAAACCCTGAAACACCACCCCCTGCACGACCTCCTACACTGCCGGAACACCACTGCACTGCCCTAAACCCTGAAACACCACCCCCAGCATGACCTCCCACACTGCCCGAACACCACTGCACTGCCCTAAACCCTGAAACATCAACCCCAGCAAGACCCCCTACACTGCTGAACACCACTGCCCTAAACCCTGAAACACCACCCCCTACACTGCACGAACACCACTGCACTGCCCTAAACCATGAAACACCACCTCCAGCAAAACCCCTACACTGCCTGAACACCATTGCTCTGCCCTAAATCCTGAAACACTAGCCCCAGCATGACCCCCTACACTGCCCAAACACCACTGCACTGCCTTAAACCCTGAAACACCACCCCCAGCACGACCCCCTACACTGCCCGAACACCACTGCACTGCCCTAAACCCTGAAACACCAGCCCCAGCAAGACCCCTACACTGCCCGAACACCACTGCACTGCCCTAGACTCTGAAACACCAGCCCCAGCAAGACCCCCTACACTGCCCGAACACCACAGCACTGCCCTAAACCCTGAAACACCAGCCCCAGCATGACCCCCTACACTGCCCGAACACCACTGCACTGCCCTAAACCCTGAAACACCAGCCCCAGCACGACCACATACACTGCCCGAACACCACTGCACTGCCCTAAACCATGAAACACCAGCCCCAGCACGACCCCCTACACTGCCCGAACAACACTGCACTGCCCTAAACCATGAAACACCAGCCCCAGCACGACCCCCTACACTGCCCGAACACCACGGTACTGCCCTAAACCCTGAAACACCAGCCCCAGCACGACCCCCAACACTGCCCGAACACCACTGCACTGCCCTAAACCCTGAAACACCATCCCCTGCATGACCCCCTACACTGCCCAAACACCACTGTACTGCCCTAAACCCTGAAACACCACCCCTGCAGCACCGCCTACACTGCCCGAACACCACTGAACTGCCCTAAACCCTGAAACACCACCCCTGCACCGCCCCCTACACTGCCCGAACACCACTGCACTGCCCTAAACCCTGAAACACCACCCCCAGCACGACCCCCTTTACTGCTCGAACACCACTGCACTGCCCCAAACCCTGAAACACCACCCCCAGCACGACCCCCTACACTGCCCGAACACCACTGCCCTAAACCCTGAAACACCACCCCTGCACGACCCCCTACACTGCCCGAACACCACTGCACTGCCCTAAACCCTGAAACACCACCCCCTACACTGCCCGAACACCACTGCACTGCCCTAAAACCTGAAACACCACCCCCAGCACGACCCCCTACACTACCCGAACACCACTGCACTACCCTAAACCCTAAAATACTACCCCCAGCACCACCCCCTACACTACCCGAACACGACTGCACTGCCCTAAACTCTCAAACACTCCCCCCAGCACGACCCCCTACACCACCCGAACACCACTGCACTGCCCTAAACCCTAAAACACTCCCCCAGCACGACCCCCTACACTACCCGAACACCACTGCACTGCCCTAAACCCTAAAACACTCCCCCAGCACGACCCCCTACACTACCCGAACACCACTGCACTGCCCTAAACCCTAAAACACTACCCCCGCATGACCCCCTACACTAGCCAAACACCAATGCACTACCCTAATCCCTAAAACACTACCCCCCGCATGACCCCCTACACTACCCTAAACCCTAAAACACTACCCCCGCACGACTCCCTACACTACCCAAAGACCACTGCACTACCCTAAACCCTAAAACACGACCTCCTACACTACACAAACACCACTGCACTACCCTAAACCCTAAAACACTACCCCCTACACTACACAAACACCACTGCACTACCCTAAACCCTAAAACACTACCCCCAGCAGTACCCCTACACTACCCAAACACCACTGCACTAACCTAAACCCTAAAACACTACCCCCAGCAGTACCCCCTACACTACCCAAACACCACTGCACTACCCTAAATCACTACCCCCAGCACGACCCCTACACTACCCAAACACCACTGCACTACCCTAAACCCTAAAACACTACCCCCAGCATGACCCCTACACTACCCAAACACCACTGCACTACCCTAAACCCTAAAACACTCCCCCAGCACGACTCCCTACACTACCCAAACACCACTGCACTACCCTAAACCCTAAATCTACCCCCAGCATGACCCCCTACACTACACAAACACCACCGCACTACCCTAAACCCTAAAACACTACCCCCAGCACGACCCTCTTCACTACCTAAACACAACTGCACAATTTGTTACAGGCGTTGCAACGCAGGCCTGTGGTGCTTACTGGAAGTACCTAGTGGGCTAGTTGGGCCCCAGGGACCCTCAGGATTCAAGGTGACCTAATCCCCCAACTTAAAACGCACCACGGGCGCGTTTGCACAGTGGTGAAGGGAGGGGCGGGGCCTCAGGTGACATGTGCGCAAACACGCCCTGTGGTGCGTTTTAAGTTGGGGAATTAATTCCCTTTGAATCCTGAGGGACCCTGAGGGCCAACTAGCCCACCAGGTACCTTCAGTAAGCACAACAGAGTTGCGTTGCAGAGAGGTGAAAAAAGGTGCGTGGCCTCGGAACGCCTCTCTGCAACTCAGCTCTGTGGTCCTAACTGTAGGTACCTGGGGGGCTAGTTGTGCCCCAGGGACCCTCAGAATTCAAGGGGACTTAATCCCGCAACTTAAAACACGCCACGGGGTGCGTTTGCACACATGTCACCTCAGGCCCCCTCCCTTCACCACTGTGCAAACGCGCCCTGTAGCGCGTTTTAAGAGGTAGTTTTAATCCCCCTGCCCTATTATGTACTAGGGACTTGCAGAGGAGGTCATGCTAATCACAGGGGTACCCCAACGCATAGTGTTCCCTAGTGTATGTAGGTGTTTTCACTGTATTCTAAGTGTCTTTTAGCATAGCACTGGCTCTGGTTAGTCAGAGTCAGTTACCACCAGTACCCGTCTGAAAAAGTTGTGGGCACAGGATGATTTTGCAACAAGGCCTCTTTCTGCTCCTCTGTTGGTTCTTTCTGCACATCTTTTGCTTCTTTCTGTGCGTTTTTCTTCTTTCTTCACATGTCCTACCTCTGTAGGCATAGTTAGAAACTAGCATTTAAAAAAACCTTTGAAATTCACTTAAAAATCATAGGTTTCAGGCACGTTATAGTTAGAAATTAGCATTTAAAAACCTTTGAAATTCACTGAAAAAACCATAGGTTTCAGACACGTTATAGTTAGAAATTAGCATTTAAAAAACCTTTGAAATTCACTGAAAAAACCATAGGTTTTAGGGACAGTTATAGTTAGTTGGACATTTCACTCGTACAAAACCATAGAAATTCCCCCGTTATAGTTAGTTCAGCTAACTATAACTCGCGCCTCGCAATGCACTGCTGATGACGTCACATATTACATCACTCATGACATGGTCAGTGACATCACTGATGACATCACTGATGACATCTCAAATGACATCACTGATGACATCATCTATGTGATAATTTCATGCATCTTCTCACGCCCTAATATAACTTTTGATACACCCACTCTAAATTACAGACTGCCATTCTCAAAACCATAGACACTCCAACACCAAAAACTACATACCCACTCACTGATTCTTAGGTCTACACACACATCCACTCACTCACCCGTACAGTCACTCATACTTAGTCACTCAGTACAGGACTATTATTTGCACTCATACACCTATATAAACACTCACACACCGCCACTCATCCATAGAGGTACTCACACACCTAGTCAGTCATGCAAAAAACTTAATCACACACCCATTTACTCACCTATACAGTTATACACACACCAGCTCACTTACTCATACAAATACTAGCACATTCTTACGCTCTTATACAATCACTGATACAAGTACACACTCATCCATACAGCCACTCTCACAATCACACACTCTCACTTATAGCCATTTATATACTCCAACACACATATATACTGCCTTTCACATATGTAGTTACTCACACATGTACCACTGAGATATACATTCAATCACTAACACACCCATACACACACTCACCCACCCATACAGTCCATCACAGATGCACTCTTGAAACCATGCACCCAGTGAATCACCAACTCACACATCTATGCACAGAGTCACACACACCCCACCCACACAAACACTCAGGCACCCATACAGATACTCAGACAATCAATCAATGTAGACACTCATGTAGCTATTCAGAAAGCCATGCAGCCGCTTACAAACCAACAGACAGACGGATACAGACATTCACACAGTTTAGTCACTAACCCATGCATTCAGTAAGATACATTTAATCACTCACTTGTAGAGTCAGTCACTCACGTACTAAATCATCCATTCAGACACTTATACACCCACTCATTCTTCAATACGCCTTTCCCTATATATATTAAACATATTTAAACTTTACAGAAACACACAGTCACTGGATGATGTCATCAGTGATGTCATCAGTGATGTCATTTGAGATGTCATCAGTGATGTCATCAGTGATGTCACTGACCATGTCATGAGTGATGTAATATGTGACGTCATCAGCAGTGCATTGCGGGGCGCGAGTTATAGTTAGCTGAACTAACTATAACGGGGAATTTCTATGGTTTTGTACGAGTGAAATGTCCAACTAACTATAACTGTCCCTAAAACCTATGGTTTTTTCAGTGAATTTCAAAGGTTTTTTAAATGCTAATTTCTAACTATAACGTGTCTGAAACCTATGGTTTTTTCAGTGAATATATATATATATATATATATATGCTTCACTGTCTTCGTTTTGCTACCACAACGAAAACTCACCGCACCATAGGCAGTAGGTTTCTTCTTTTTTTCTTTTTATAAGTTTCACCATAGTGCAAACACACAGATGGACGGGCTACGCGTTTCCGCTCCCAGCATTCTACTGGACCATGTATATACACAAATATATATGGCAGTAGCCACTCTGTAGTTATTGTTAGGGTGACCAGAGATATGGATTTTTCCGATTTTCGTCTGTTAATAACTTTGCATCCATTTGACGAATGTGCTTGATACTTTGCCGACGTTTTCCCCAATTTCATTTTGGGAGGACTGAAAGTTTTGCGGAGTTTGGCCAAGGAAATGCAAAGAAAAAAGGGGGTTCCCAAAATGGGGTTGAAATCCAATTCATTTTCCGTAGGCGTTTGTATTTTGTGTAAAGCAAAAACCGTCAGCTTGATTTTTATATAATTTGGCAGTGTTACATATTAGGGGGCACAGATGGTTCTGTGTTGGCAGCGCAGGTAGGTAGAGTAAGTTATAAGGTTTTTAAACTTAGGGCCTGATTTGGATGTCGGGCGGGAAGCCATCCGACAGTCTGTCGGAGGCTCTCCGCCCAGCATCCAGGGTTTCCCTCCTACCACCGTATTATGATGATGGCGGTTGTAGGGAAACCTGCAGAATTGTAACTCCTTGAATGACGGTGAAGCCAGCCTCGGCTCCGCCGTTGGGATTGCGATGACGGTTACCGACAGCCTTTCCTTTGTTGGGCTTTCTGACATTGAAAGGCTGTCAGAAAGTGACTTTGGGGGCCATTAGTAGGGCCCCGTCCCTCCTTGCCCTCGGCTATGGGGCCTAAACATCCTTTCACCATGTGGCAGGCACTGGATGGTTCCTGGCACACAGTACAGGGATGTTTACAAACATCCATTTTTCAATGGAAGCTTGTGCTGCGGGCCATTTCCGCTCTCTGCACAAGCTTCCACTGAAAAATTGATGTTTATGACTGCCCTATGGGCAGTCGCATCCTAATCCTTCGGTTGGAACCGCTGACCTAAGCTTGGGCGGTTCTTAACCGCAAAGGTGTCGACATCGTAATGAGGCCCTTTGTGATATTTTGTAGCAAAATACTAGTAAAAGCAGCCAGGAATCCAAAAAAATAAACTAGACTGCATATGTAAAGTTTCAGATTTACTATAAGAACAAATGAGAGACCCATTTATGGTCACATACTAATGAAACATATAAACAAATACATAATGACTAGAATAAATCTTAATCTACATAAGTTTTCTTTGCATGCTCTCTGGCTCACAAAATAAAACTGTGCCCAACAAGCCGAACAAAAACCATCTTCCTTATGCACTCCTGTACAACAAACTGGAAAAGTGACCTACACAAGCAACTATATGGAGGACATGATAATTGGTTATTAGGAAAGAAAATAATAATCTTAATTTTTATAACAACACTGATTGGTTTTCATTCATTTTGGGCTTCATATGTTGCACAATCCTACTAAAAGTAGCAAGGAAGCACACAAAATAAACTAGATTGCATATGCAAAGTTTCAAAATTACTACATAAACAACTATGGTCACATGATTATGTAAACCAATAAACAATTGCATAAAAAATAAAATACATAAAAGAAAGAAACCCCATTAAATCTGATTGCCACTCCGTAGTTATAGTTAGTATTCCCAAAGATATGAATTCCTCGGGTATTAGCTCCATAAGAACTTTCTACCCATTTGACGAATCACCACAAAACTTTCCAGACCTGTAGCATTTTCTACAATTGGAGATGACGTAATTTTTGGTGGCGAATTGTTAAGGGGGTGTAAAGATAAAAGGGAGTCCCAAAACGTATTTTTCCAGCGATGCATTTGCCCTAGACTATTGTATTTGACGTGGCGTGAACACGACTGAATAGATTTACATGAACTTTGGCAGGATTTTACATTATAGTGCAGAGATAATGAGTTTTGGGTACTGCAGTTAAGTGGGGTAAGTATTTTTTAAGTCATAAGGCTTTTAAACCTAATGATATCTGTCACTGCAGTACTTTCGCTAAATTTGAAAACCATGGTACATGGCCATAAAGGTATTTAAAAATATACAAAAATAGAAATAAATTCCCCTACTTGTGACCACTTAAATAAATTGGTAATAGGTAGGGACCTACTACTTACCTGTATTAAGGCCCTAATACTGAACAAAGCCAAAGTGTAATAAAAACAATATCGCTAAATTTTCATTTGCTAAAAACAGCCATTACCTAATTATATTCTCGCTCGTCATCATCATGTACTACGGTATTCTGCAAAGTTATCATGGTATAACATGGGCCAAAATATAATTAAGGCTTAGCTGTATTATTGAATTGCTGCACCTTGCGTGACTGATGGTATTGCATGGGCAATGCAATACTTAAGTCATATTTACAAAGAACGCAAGTCCACCAGGCGTGGCCATGCATTGATTGGTAAATCTGAAGAAACGCAAAGCAGCACAATTCGCTGTTTTGTGTTACTCTGCATACCATAATCTACATTTCTGCTAACTTTCACATACATCTGTATGTCATGCCACAGTAGCTACTCCACTACACGTTATTCCACCCTACGCCACTCCACTCTACACCTCTCCACTGTATGAGACTCCACTCTATGCCACTCGACTCTACGTTATTACACTATACCTAACGCCACTGTATGCCGCTCCAGTCTACGTCTTTCCACTGTATGCCTCTCCACTGGACCCTGCTCCACTAAACGCTATTCTACTCTACGCCATTCCACTGAATGCCACTCCACTCTACTCTATTTTGCTGCATGCCTCTCCAATCTACAACACGCCACTGTATGCTATTCCACAGATGACGCTCCACTG
The DNA here is from genome assembly GCA_963921515.1 of Calotriton arnoldi. Lineage (NCBI taxonomy): Eukaryota > Metazoa > Chordata > Amphibia > Caudata > Salamandridae > Calotriton > Calotriton arnoldi. The sequence goes on from CAWUFW010026758.1 coordinate 24,986, forward strand.
CACACTACTCCACTCTACACCACTCCAGTGTATGGCACACTACTCTAAACCACTTCATTCTACGCTATTCGATTGGACCCCACTCCAATGTGCCAAAATATAATTAAGGCTTAGCTGTATTATTGAATTGCTGCACCCTTGCGTGACTGATGGTATTGCAGGAGCAATGCAATACTTAAGTCATATTTACAAAAGAACGTAAGTCCACCAGGCATGGACCTGCATTGATTGGTAAATCTGAAGAAACGCAAAGCAGCACAATTCACTGTTTTGTGTTACTCTGCATACCATAATCTACATTTCTGCTAAATTTCACATACATCTGTATGTCACGCCACAGTAGCTACTCCACTACACGTTATTCCACTCTATGCCACTCCACTCTACACCTCTCCACTGTTTGAGACTCCACTCTATGCCACTCAACTCTACGTTATTACACTATACCTAACGCCACTGTATGCTGCTCCAGTCTACGTTTTTCCACTGTACGCCTCTCCACTGGACCCTGCTCCACTAAACGCTATTCTACTCTATGCCATTCCACTGAATGCCACTCCACTCTACTCTATTTCGCAGCATGCCTCTCCAATCTACAACACACCACTGTATGCTATTCCACTGTATTACACTCCACTGCACACTACTGCACTCTACACCACTCCAGTGTGTGGCACACTACTTTAAGCCACATCATTCTACGCTATTCGATTGGACCCCACTCCAATGTATGCCACTCCACAGAACGCTATTACACTCTACCCGTTGCCACTGTACGCCATTCTAATCTACACCACTCCACCATACGCCACTCCACTTTACGCTGCTCTACTATACTCTATAGCACGCTATGCCACTCCACTGTACAACACTCCACTCTACGCCACTCCACTCTATGCTATTACACTGTACACACGTCCACTTTATGCCAGTCCATTCTACACTATTACACTGTATGCAACTCCACGCTATGCCTCTTCAGTGTATGCTACTTCACTGTATGCTACTTCACTATACACTACTTAAATATATGCTATTGCACTCAACGTGATTCTACTCACTGTACGCCACTCCACTCTATGCCACTACAGTGCACCCCTCTCCATTCTACACTGTTCCATTGGACACCATGCCACTGTATGCCACTCCTCTGTATGCTATTACAATCTACCCCATTCCAGTGTACCCAACTCATCAATATCTCTACACTTAATTCCACTGCACTGTACACTACACCACTATACGCCATTACACTCTATGCCACTCCACTGTATGCCACTCCAGACTACACTACTCCACTCTACGCTATTCCACTTTATGCCACTCCACTGCACACTACTCCACTATGCGCCACTCCAATATACTCTCCTCCACTCTGTATAACTCCACTCTAAAAAAACTCCACTACACTCTTTGCCACTCTACAAGACTATTCTACACTCTATCCCTGTACACTCCACTGTCCAAATTTGCACTTGACTCTATGCCCATACACTCTATTGTTCAACACTCTACAACAGTTTCCAACACTGTACGACACAACACTCCACTCTACTGTATGAGACGCCACTTTAATTTATAACAGCTTCCTCAACTCTACGCTATGCCACTTTAATGTATGCCACCCCACTCTATGCTAATCCACTGTACTCTACTCCACTATATGCTGTTGCACTCTATGCTATTCCATTCTATGCCACTCCACTCTTCTACACTCCACTGTATGGTATTCCACTGCATGCTACTCCACTTTACGGTATTTTACTCTACACCACTACAGCGTGCGCCACTCCACTCTATGCTTCTCCATTGTATGACACTCTTCTCCACTCTATATAATTCCTCTCTGTAAGTCTACCACACTTCATGGCACTCTACGATATTCTGCTCCACTCTATCCACCTACACTACACTTCCAACTCTATACTCAACTCCATGCCTGTGTTGTAAACACTGGCATTGAATGTTTACAATGTACAATACTCTTTTCCACTCTATTCCACTATACAACACTTTTCTACATGACACAGCACCCAACTTCCATTTTTAACAGTTTAATACCAAAGCTACACCAGTACACTTCACTCCATGCCACTCTACTCTACGATACACCAATGCACTCTATTGTATTTTACTCCACACTATGTTACACCACTCCGCTTGATCTATTCCACAGTACGAGATTTTACCTCACTCTACACTACTGTACAACAATCCACTATGTGCACCACCACTGTTCCACACAATACTGTACTTAATACAACTCCTCCCTACAACAGTATACTACACTGTATGCCACTCTCCAACACTTTACTCTTGTCTATACCCCTTCACTCCACTGTGCAACACTATGCCTTACTGTATGCCACTGTACAATACTCTACTCCACTCCACTCTGCAATACTCTAGTCTACTATATAACACTGTATGCAACTCTTTTTTTATGCCTCTGCACCCCACTTTATTCCACACTACTATGACACAGTACTCCACTCTACTCCACTACTCCACTCTGCGGCACTGCACTCTAAGCCACTCAATGCCATTCTTTCTATAATGCTGTGTGCCAATCCACTGTACCACACTCTACAACACTGTACTGTACTATACACCACTCCACTCTACAAAACACAATCAGACTGTATGCCATTCTACTCTACTGTAGTCTACATCACTTTCCAGTACTGTACGACATCCCACTACACTCTACTGTGCAAGACAGTACTCCAATTTATGACACTTTACTGACTGTATGCTACGCCACTACACTCTCCTGCACTCCACGCCACTATAGTCTACGGCACTTTACTCCACTACCCAATAGAATGTACTCAAATCCACTATACTCCACTCTACTACACTTTATCTCATTCTACACCACTGTACTATACTCCGCTCTATGCCACTCCACTGTCCAAAACTCTACTCCACTGTATGCAACTTCACTCTCCAACACTGTCTACACTCTATGGCACTCTACTCCACTCTATGCCCATCCACTGTGTTGCAGGTATTCTGCAGAGTCACAGAACTATTCTTGGGAACATAAAACCTTGGCAGGCAGCGACTGAGTCATCCGACCACCTTATCACCCATGAGCCAGGGACCGACTAGCTATAGTGTCTCACTTGCTGTCCTACTCATACACAGAGGAACAAGTGATTAGACACCCTAGAACACAACACTCCTGACCCTCTCAGGAATCATGGTAACAGAACACACCCTTTCGCGCTCACACTAGTTCTAGTCCACAATAAGATCTGACAGAGACACGAGAAAATTTCTAAATATTTATTTTAACTAGTGTGCTCTAGTATGCACCATACGTGCCACAACTAGTAGGAAAATGCCTAACACAAATAGGGTCAGCCTAGTAAGTAATCCATAAATCATAAAAGGAGCTGCCATTATATTACACAGGGTAGAATAACCCCCCTCCTCTTCTACAGAAGTAAAGTGATTATATATATCAAGAGATCTTTGGGTGTTCCTAGCGGACCACGTACCTTAGCATGCACAGATGAAAGTTCTATATCTCAGGTGTAGTCACGATCTCTTCTGTGTGAAATTGCAAGTCTGTGCATACCTATATGACAAAAAGTACGTGTTCCCAAACAACAGCTGCATTTGTGTGTTTTGTCTAGGTGCTAGAGCCTGAACAAAACAGAATAACAAGGGGCATTGTTATTTGACTTTGTCTACGGTGTTCAGGCTAAATCCCAGTAAAGAACAAAACGCAAAAACAACAGCCAGTTCTGTTTGAAAGTACAACATGGCACAAAGCAAAATACGTTGATATAGTAACGTGCGCAAAGCAAAGAGCAGCCTGCAACTTGCTCATGCTAACGTAGAGAAAATGACAGTGGGCTTGCACTTGACATATGACACCCTCCACCTGGTCAGGATGGTAGCACCACAGTGATGACAGAATGTAGGCGATAAGCAAATCCAAAGCGTTAGAATGATAGTGTAGTCATTGTATCATAGACAAAGTGCTAAGTAATCCAATCATATAGAAGAGAGAAGGAAAAAAAAAAATATATATATATATACATATTATCTACTGGCGGTCGCCAGTAGATAGTTATAGTTAGGACCTATTTTCAATAGGAAATCCGCAACATTCTATTTGAAATAACTCTTGCGTCGGTTGACGAATCTTCGCGAAATTTTCAAACTTTATGGCCCGCTCCGGTCCGCTCCTACCCTGAAAGTCTCAGGGTGATTCGTCAAGCGGGGCCGAGAAAAAGGGGGTCCCAAAACGTGTTTTCCCCATTCATTTTCCCATAGGAAACTTTAGACACGGCTACAGCCCGAGCTGCTGAACGGAATTACACCAAATTTGGCAAAGAGGTAGTTCTTGGTTCAGAAAGAACCCTTTTTGTTAAATGGTGTAAATCCGTTCAGTAGTTGCGGAGAAATTAAAAAATAAGAGTCAAAAATCAATTTCCCATAGGAAACTTTATGCAAGGCTACAGCCCGAACTGCTGAACGGAATTACACCAAATTTGGCAAAGAGGTAGTTCTTGGTTCAAAAAGAACCCTTTTGTTAAATGGTGTAAATCCGTTCAGTAGTTGCTGAGAAAATCAAAAGTAAAAACACATATATATCTGGGCGGAGCCTAACCACACATGTCATCGTGAGATCTGATTGGCTGTCAGCACTTCATCCTGGAATTGCTGGCAGCCATCTTGGGACCAATATAAATGATAGTACCCCATTGAAATGCATTGTAGTGAATCGAAGATTTTGAGGGTTACCAAAAGGAGAACTATAAAGGGTGATAACAGACTTTAGTTACATTAGAATTCATTTGTTGATGGTACCATACTAATTTCAGGAATTGTGGTGTGTTCTAAGGTGATTTTACCCTGTGAAAAACCTTCTGCTGGGATATCATGAATCATGTTTGAGAGAAAACTATTTTCACATGCTTGTCCCATACAGTTTTGGAAGGTGCCCCAGAAGCTAAAATGAGAGCATATTTTCTGTAAATTCACATTATCTTTCTCAGTCATGTGAGAATGAAGTCTGACATTCTCAGTAAAACATGTACATCCAACAAGGGCAGAGACTGTCAGTTGATTCCTTTGTGTTCTACTGCAGCTTCCCAGAGTGTTCTAAAGAACAACTAGAGTGCTAACAGCCTTACTTATGACAAAAGTATGGCAGACCTGAAGCCATCTTGATTGGAATAAACTGGTAACACTTAAAACATTTAATTTAAAAAGGAACAAAATGATGGGGTTCATCTTGTCATAGAAATTATGGTTAGTGCTCTGGAAAGAAAAATTAGGACATGTTTCAAGTGTGATCTCAAATATCTTCCTGTTATATTTCAACAGGAGCAGCCTGTCAGTTGATGCCTTTGTGTTCTACTGCAGCTTCCCAGAGTGTTCTAAAGAACAACTAGAGCGCTAACAGTCTTACTTATGACAAAAGTATGGCACACCTGAAGCCATCTTGATTGGAATAAACTGGTAACACTTAAAACATTTAATTTAAAAAGGAACAAAATGATGGGGTTCATTTTGTCATAGAAATTATGGTTAGTGCTGTAGAAAGAAAAATTAGGACATGTTTCAAGTGTGATCTCAAATATCTTCCTGTTATATTTCAACAGGAGCAGCCTGTCAGTTGATGCCTTTGTGTTCTACTGCAGCTTCCCAGAGTGTTCTAAAGAACAACTAGAGCGCTAACAGTCTTACTTATGACAAAAGTATGGCACACCTGAAGCCATCTTGATTGGAATAAACTGGTAACACTTAAAACATTTAATTTAAAAAGGAACAAAATGAGGGGGTTCATTTTGCCATAGAAATTATGGTTAGTGCTGTAGAAAGAAAAATTAGGACATGTTTTAAGTGAGATCTCAAATATCTTCCTGTTATATTTCAACAGGAGCAGCCTGTCAGTTGATGCCTTTGTGTTCTACTGCAGCTTCCCAGAGTGTTCTAAAGAACAACTAGAGTGCTAACAGCCATACTTATGACAAAAGTATGGCACACCTGAAGCCATCTTGATTGGAATAAACTGGTAACACTTAAAACATTTAATTTAAAAAGGAACAAAATGAGGGGGTTCATTTTG
>CAWUFW010026759.1:0-31067 GCA_963921515.1 Calotriton arnoldi
TGCAAACATAATAAATCAGTCATAAAGGCCGGAAGGTTGAGAAAAAGTGCAAGTGCTCTGTACATACATATTAAGAAGGTCTTTACTAACGAGTAACTAGCAGCAGAAAAGGTTTGTAAAAGTGCACATACTCAGTTGTAAACATAACTAATCGGTCATAAAGACCGAGAGATCGAAATAAAGTGCAAGTGCTCTAAACATTTATATTAAGAAGATCTTGCCGACCTTAATATATGTTTAAAAATTGTTTAAAAAAGCTAAAAAATTTAAAACACATCAGTTCGGATGGGGGGACAGCAGACAATTTCGGGCCTGTTCTGCTGTAGTGATATTATACTTTAAAAAACAATTCCTTAAATATCTACGACGCATTGATTGTAATGCGGGACAAACAAATAAAACATGATTCAAATCTTGTATACAGGAATTACATAAATGACAATACCTCTCATGTCTTGGAATACCCTCCCAAGATCCTATTACAATTCTTAGGGAAGTAAATTCAATCTCAATAGCAAAATCACCCTACGAACTCCGTGTTTAAGATTCCATAAGACATAAGGTTGGGGATTTTTGACAATACTACTCCCGCAATACAATCCATGTTTCTGTTCTCTGAACACATTTTAATATCTCTTTCACGAGAAACCCCGTAGATTGTTCTCTTAATTATACTTTTCAAGGCCCTTTTACAAAGAACCGCCACCCCATCCATATCTAAACCAAACATTGATAATGCTTTTAAATTATTCCTAAAAATAGCACTTTTTTCCTTCATATTTACAAATATTTCTCTGTACAGCGCCACCCTTAGCAAATTCTCGGAGCTATTTATCAGTGTATTACACCATCTTAAGCACCCGGCCATTGATAGCACATATGTAGAAAGAAGACCAAATTCGAGCCTAAGCGCTGCAATCGGTGCTGCGCGATTCAAATTATATATTTGGCGCCAGATTTTACCTTCCACTATCTCGAATCTGGCCCACTCTTGTGCATCAATTGTTTCACTGGCGTAGCTCAGGGTTGGTGGAATCTTTATTTTATAGACCGAAATAATGTGTGAAAAATGTCTTTTCCCACAGTGTGTATACAGACGATTAATTGCAAAGGCTTGTAGAAATCGCTTTACCTTTGCAATGGCCCATATGTCTAGTAGCTGAGCACCTATTTATAAATATTTTTCCTAGGTATGGGTAAAATTTTACTACTTCCAATTTTTCTTTTCCCAGGAACCAATTCAAATTTTTCTGACCTTACAACCTTGATAACTAAAAATCATAACTTTACTTTTTAAAATATTTATTTTTAGATAATACTCTTCTGTGTACCTAATTAACTCAGCAAGTCGTCTTTGCAGTCCAATTGGAGTTAAATCCATTATTATTGCGTCATCTGCGTATAGCAGACAGCTCAACTCTAAGTTTCTAATTTAGGGGATCCCTTTACTAAGGCCCACTCTTCTTGGCAGATCATTAATGTAAATAGAGAAGAGTAAAGGGGCCAAAAGGCACCCCTGCTTCAACCCATTGTTGGTTACTATTTTCTTCGAGAGACCTTGTGTTCCCCCAATAATACCTTAGTCCATGTAGAAGAGTGGAGAGCAATTATTAATCTTAAAAGATTCCCTGGAATCCCCATAATAACCAATTTCCTCCACAGCTTCCCCCGATCTACCCTATCGAATGCTGTGGAGAAGTCTATAAAAGCCGAGTATAACGGCACACCCCGACATACTGGATATTTTTCAGTTAAAGTTTGCAAAATAGAGATATTATCCAGTGTGCCACTATTCTTACGGAATCCTGTTTGTTCCAAAGGAATATAGTTATTTCCAAATGCCCACTCTTGAAGATGAGTGAGAATACTCTTTGCAAACAGTTTCCCGGTTGCATCCAGGAGCGAAATCTGTCTAAAACTGGCCGGGGAATTTTTGGACCCTTTTATACAACGGAACAAGTATACTTCCCTTCCAGGATTGTGGGATATCCCCATAGGTATAACAATGGACAAACAACGGATGCAAAAATTTTGCCCATTCTTCACAATCCTGTTTTATTATGGCTACTGGTACATCATCTGGGCCCATTGCGCTCGAATATCTTGCCCCTTTAATGTAACCCTCAATCTCCATACATGATGGTGCACCATAATCGCCCCGTAGTTGGAGTAGTGCTAACCTCTTGAATCTGTCCAACTATGAGATTTAAAGCATAAAGCTGGGAAATATATATGGACCATTCTGCTTCTGGGATTAAAATGGGTTTTGACTTCTCTCTCCCATCACAGAATTTTGCAATCAATGCCCAATATTTCCTAGTATCCCCGGAAAGAGCCACCTCTCGAAGTCTAACCCATTTTTCGTCTTCAGCTCTCCTTCGATCCGATGATATTTTCCTTCTCCGTACCTGTTTTAGCCTACTTATTTCTCTCTGCCTTTGTGTCGTGGGCACCCTAAATTGGACTCTAATTAAACCATTAATTTCCCGATTCAGTTTTTAATTTCCCATGGTATTATTACTAATGGAGTAGAACTAAAAACTTGCTTCTTTCTTCCGAAAGTTCTAATTGCAGCCAAGACTCTCTCGAACCTCTGAACTGGTGTTTCTTGCTTGGGAATAAAGGCGGTATTCTCAAAGACCCTCTTAAAATTTGGAAGCAAATTATTTGACCAGCAAATGCGCCCATTATTACGATTATAAGAGACATTTTCATCCCTCTGATTCCAAAATTCAGGCTTCTCGATTTCTATGTCCATTTTTACAACTAGAATATTATGGTCACTCATATTTGTAGTAGATACCTTGAATTGTGTACATGCATTAAATAATTGAAAAGAAACTGCCATATAATCAATTAAAGAGTGACCATGTGCCCCACAAAAGGTGTGAGCTGCGGGGAGTCCTCCGGGAATCTACCGTTTAACGTTACAAGGTCTAAACTTCTAAAATTTTGCAAGAGTAACAGACCACGTTTATCCGACTTTAAATGGACCGGCAGTACAGAATCTGGGATAGCCCATACTTCCTCTAGTTCCGGATTAGAAAAACGTGACTGCACTATTGGATAATTTGGCGTTAAAGTCACCTACCATCATTATACGTGAGCATTCTTCGTTGTTACTTAACCTTTGCACAAAAGTACAGACAGAGTCGACCAGTACGTTTGACGCTCTCCCCGGGGGAATATACACATTTACCAGTAAAAGAAAAATCGCTTGCCCCAAGTTATCTTCACCTATCCTCAACTTTACTCCAATACAGCATTTTGATGGGTGCATATAGATCACAGGTTCCCATACTATGTCACAGCTAAGTAAAATAGCCAAACCTCCACTTGCATGCCCTTTTACGGATTTTTTTGCTGTACTACAGTACACATAAAAATTCTCAAACTGAAACTCTTCCCCCATCCACGTTTCCTGGAGGCAAATTATTTTGGGGTCTAATTCTAATAATGATTTAAGCTTATAACTCGATTTTCCTACCCCCGCCACGTTCCAGGATATGATATTACCCAATTGGCTACCCCCGCAATATGGGCTTTGTGGTAGTTTTTTTTGACCCGTTCAATGTACCTGCAACCCAACTCCACTTTGCTACCTCATCCTCCCCATTAGCACTAGGGGGCCATCGGACTTCAGGTGCTAAAATGTTAAATTCTCTATCTCCTAGGTTTCTTCCTACTGTTATTTCTATATCTTTAAGATTTATGGGGATATTTGCACCCCTATTATTAGGGAATCCATTCCCTTGCATCTGATGAATCGTTCCTAAGCTTTCTGATGGAACTCGGCAATGGGGTACACTAGGGATCATGGCCTGCATGATCTCCACTTGTGCAGCTATGACCCCTCTCACATCCAACTCAAAGTACATGCTCATCTCTCAAAACTATCATACACACACAAGCAAGTCATAAGCACACTTTCGTCCATCTAGACGGAAAAGTATGTCTGCCCCACATGCTCAAGCATTGCACTCAAACTCTTCCAACCTGACTCTTACAATCTCACACTTGCGCTGCCCTTCTTACATCTACACCTACATTCACAGAACAACTCTGCATCACTATGTACACAACACCTCTCACATACATGACATGTACACAATGTACTGTACTCATCACCTCCCCAGCAGATGTCAAACGCAACATGTCAAATGGACCACTCTCATCACCAGTTGCACCCTCAGCAATGCCTAGGACTACACTCATATCACAACATGCAGCATCACAGCCCACTCTGACATGCTCACTTAACACATCAACACATCTCACAACAAGACACTTACATTGCTCAATGAATATGTCCTCAGCCATTTGCATGTAAATATACACACACCATACTCTGCTTAAGTTCTACAGATTGTCATTTCTAAAACAAATGCATCCACAGATTCAAACACAACATACATCAACTATACAACACCTCATATCTCACCAGTCAGCACCCTAATTTTCACAAATGGTGTATACCCTTGACATACACTTATCCACTTTGTTACAAATTACAAGTTTAACCTTGTCTCACTGTGGCCCTGTCACATCCACATATGACTTCCAGTATCCAACCCACAATTGACTTACGCACATTGACAACTATCTGCACTCATGGGAACTGCCCTGTTACAGTCATCTCTCACCATAGTAACACAGACCACAGCTCTCATCTCTTGCGAGAATCCAACCTTGTCTTCCTGGTCATACCCCTATCAGATCTACCTATTCCTACCATACCTTGCACAGGATTTAACCAGTCTAACAGGCTAACATACTCTGATTCACACCCCCGTACGTTTAACCACTCATATTGTGACAATGTAGATACCTCACGTCTTCTACACAAGATCTGCCTATGAACTTAACTCATACCTTACACTCTCAGACAATCACTAAATTAGTAATGCCACCATGATGTATGAATCTCCACTCCATCTAAAAATTAGGAAGACTAGTCACTCTCACCTTTACCCTTGTTTAAGCAAGCTCAGCACATGCAACATGAACCTTGGATAACACATCTGCAGCTAGGCCTCACATTTAAAAAAACACATCCTCCCCTATGAGGTACTAAGAGCATGGATGTGACACTCGCTCCTGTAGCATCTGCACAGTAGACAGACACACATCACTTCTGTGCACTCACTGTCCATTTGGCTTACCAGATGTAGCACTGGGCAATTCAACACACATAACAGCACTCCTAGATCAGCTCTGTGTGACTTGTAACAGCATCAATCATAGCTCAAAAGGACCACATTGTCAGTCATCCACAAATGACAAAATACACACAGTTCATATGTTCAACTGTGACTGGTGTGTGGTTGTAAATATGAAATCCAAGCTTGGACAGGAAAAACAACCCATACACATGATGTCCCCAAACAAAAGCAGGATGGCATGAATGACATATAAAGTAGAAAGCAATGGACTATTAAGACAACACACACCTTGTCTAACATGAATACATGCAGAAAGTGGAGTCCTTGGAGTAAACAGGGACTGAAGACTGTGAAAATACTGCTCACCTTACACTCACCATGGGCTTAGAAAAGGTATCAGATGAGTACACAGCCATGAAGGGTATTTGCCTACAGTGGCATGCCACCTGTGGCAAGGTTGTCATTGCAACTAGTATACCAGACCGAAAGAAGACACAGACATGAGTCCATCACTATCAAGTCACCTACATGTATTGTATGATCACTCCGTGTACATGGGTGTGTTCAAAGTCACAACCATGTAGTCAAAATCCATATGTAGCCAGGTGAATTGATGAGACAGGTGTCTTTCTGTGCATCGCAAACATATGCTGCATGCCCCTCCCAAAATGTTGCACTTTGAAACACTTGCACTATGTTGACATATGAAAGCCTGACCCATGTGCAATTGTGATGTAAAAAAGGGAAGGTTTGTGTCTTCATGTCACATTCATAGCCAAAAATGATGTGGACAATGTCACCCAGCAAATGTTGAATACATACTGTCAAAGTGCACTTACTACATGGACCATATGCAATCCATACCATACTGACATCATTGTATACTTACACTACTAATTGAACATGATTTATAGTTGACTTAAAAACCAATTTGAAGACTACAGAAATCTGCAAAAGCAAATTTGAATCTGCTTTATTCAGCATGAGAACTGAAGATAATAAGTAACAAAAGGCCAATGGCAGGTCCAAAAGTTCCTGACACATGGGCGAGAAGAGTCATCCCCATCAAGTCTAGCCTGCACAATTTCTGCTAAGTGTCACCTCCCCTGGGAGGGACATCTAGGGGGCATGCCAGGCACCAAAGGGACAAAGCTAGAGAGGACTGGGTTGGGTTTTGGGAGGGATGGGATCAGGAGGTGTGTGTGGGTCTACTGTAGTGGTTGGGTCAGATTGAGGGGGGTCCACTGCAGTGGTAGGCTCAGACTGACGGGGGACAGCTGTAGTGTGAGGGCTTGATGGAGATGGGATGGACTTGGTTTTACCATTTTTGGGATGGTATAACCCTTAATGGAAGGTACAGCAAAAGGGAGTGACTGTTTGGAAGGTGTCTTTTTGGGGTGGGAGGTACTGGGCTGGGGAAGTACAGGTTGGTGGAGGGGTTTGGGACTTGGGAGACCTGGAGGATTTGCGGTGAGGGTTTTTTGGCTTGGATTGTTAGAGGGGCGCAGAAGGTTTAAATGTCAGGGCCGGGGGTTGGCTTGCCTCTTCTTGGGAGGGGGTTTGGATGGGTCGATAGGGAAGAGGTCAAGGTCATACTGGAAGAGTTTCTGGGCAGAGGGGGGAAGAGGAGAGGAAAGGGTAGGGGTTGTGGAGGCAGAGGGTTCTGAGGTATGTGGAGTGTCTGTTGATGCATGTGTGTCTTCTGCTGGTGTGTCTGTGGTGGTGAGTGTGATGTCTGTCTCCTGAGTGTGCGTGTGTGTAGGTTTGCCCTTGTGTCTGTATGTTTATGTAATGTGTGTGGCTGCTGAGGTGTGTGCATGTGTGTGTTTGTATGTGCTTGGGTCAGGAAGGGTAGTTGGGACAGTGGATGGGGAAGAGGTAGGAGGGGGAGGGTCTGCTGGAGCTGGGACACTGCTGCCATCAGTGTGGAGGCCAGAGCCTGATTGGATCTGTGTAAGGCAGACATGTCAGAGTGAATGTCCTCCAGGAATGACACCATTTGTGTCAAATGAGTGGTATGCGCATGGAGGTCATTCAGCACTGATGTCTTCCCCACAGAGATCTGTCTCAGGATGTCGATAGCCTCTATACTGAGGGCAGCAGGGGAGACAGGGGCAGGGGGTGAAGTGCCTGGCATGAAGGAGACGGTTCCCCTGCCACGGGACTGGCCACGGACACTGGGCCTGGGAGCAGCTGGGAGGGTGGAGATGGTAGTGGTGGTGGGGGACTCCAATGTAGAGGAATCATCCCCTGTCTCCTCCACCACCAGGGAGTCATCACTGGAGCCTAAGTGGTCTTCAGATGCTGCAGATGTTGTTGCATACTTGCACTCAGTATGGCTCCCCTCATCCTCCCCACCAGTGGATCCCTCCACGTCCGACTCCGTACTGGACCCAGACTGGAGAACTGCTCCCCCTACATCTGTGGCACTGCCTTCTATGCTGGCCGGTGCTGATGCTGTGAACAAAAATGAAAAAGAATCACATAAGTCATCTGTATGTACTTGACACATAGGAAACATCACAAATCCTCACAGTTCAAACAACTACATCATTTTGACTAGGGCTATCATCTTTTGCTACATTTACATACATAGCACTTGTCAGTCTGCAAGTTAACCATTGCTCCCTCACACATGATGTAATCTGCAACATTACATGTATCAATACCAAATGCCACAACCACAATGTCAAATACCCCACTATGTAGCAGTTGATGTATCGTCTTTTGCACCAGACTGTCTCGTGTCATGACATACCTGTCTCATCTCCTGCAAGGGAGTTCAGAGCTCACAATGGGAATAGTATTCACACAATTGAATTGAGACATGGTATTCATTAGGCATTCCCTAGTCATCAAATTGGTGACCATTGGCTCTAATGTCATAGGTCAAATGACATCCTTGTCCAACTTTAAGATTGCGTACTCATTGCATGAGCCATGTCACAAAGGTAACAGTGATTGTGCCCATTTGTCCTGTAAGTCATGTTCTCTACTGTCGGTTCACAAATCAGACTCTTATTGAGGATTCACCAAGGTAGTAGGCATAGCCAGGGTGAGAGGCAGGTGGCCCACTGTCTTGTGCCATCTATGCACAGTGTCATGAAGATGAATTAGAATATAGTGCATATTGTAAACAGTTCACCATTTGTAGATGTGAAGAATGGTCAACACACTTCCAAGTCCGATGACTGCATCTTCACAATGCTTCTGGTGGAACACCATGCCACTGGCCCGTCTGGGTGCATTGTGTGGACAGACTATCACTACTGAACCTCCATTCTTCATGAGTCCAGTCAACACTTTGTACCAATCCTGTCTAGACTGCAGATGTCCCCATTTGTGTGGCCCAAGTCTGAATGTCCCTCACTTCCATTAGACATATTGCACACTTCCTACAGCTTAGATTGCTCTTCTTTTCCATCTCATTTTGGTGACTTCAAAATGATGCATATTTTACACCTCTCAGGCTGACAGTGATGCATCATACTCCTGGTTTACAAAGCCTCAAGTATGTATAGTCAACAGCATTTAGACACATGGCAACTGTTCTGAATGTGTATCTAACATCAAACCTCACATTTATTTTCAGCCATGTTTCAACCAGTTACCACCTGTATTTGTCAGTGAATTGCATGTGTTGTCACTGTTATAGAGTCAGTCACATGGTCTCACTCATTTGAATGGAGAGAATGGAATCTTCCACACAATCATGTGACAGGTCAGTGTGACAGATGACCAGAGTTAGCATACCTGTAATTGGGCCATGGGATGCATTTCATAACACTGAGCACCACGGCTGGGACCTAAAATTGGCACAATGAGCAAGCAAAACTCACCAAGGCCTCAACATTGATGTCACCTGCTGCAGGGATGTATAGCATGGCCTCTTCACATTTGTTTGCTCCAATTACAACATGCTTCACAGATTTGTTGAAACCACACTGAGAACAGGCCATAAATTAGTCAATGTACTGGCATATGTTGGGCATTTGCATTACTCCAGAAGCTTGCCTCCATGCACATAATGTGATTTGTGGTGATCACATGAGCATGGCACTACTGTCACTTCCCTGAACATAACTGACTCACATCTCCCTGATGAAAGGGGCATAACCGGGCATCGAATTATCCTTGTGCATATGCATCTTTCAAAAATGATCAGTGGGTTTGGCTGACTTACCACCTGGAAAAGGGGCAGCAGGCTAAGGTACTGTAACATGCATGTTTAACAAATGTGTGCGACAAGGCACATACTCACCCCCTCCTTGCTGCTGTCTGGCTTTCAACTGCCCATCCAGGTCAGGGAAGACCACTGCTAGGATGCGGAGCTTGTGGGGGGTCAGTGTTCAGCGCCCGCCCCTCTTGCCAGGAACTGACAGGCCCAGCTGGACTTCCGCGATCTTCTTGGTCCAGCCACAAAGGTCCTGCAACCTCTTGAGGGAATGACGGACACGCCGAAGCTCCAACCCCACGTTGTGCACCTTCCGGGCGATGGCCCTCCACAGCTTGGCCTTTTCATGGGGGTTGACCTGTAAGGATGACATGGTGACAGACCCTTAGTTCACATGCAACATGTTTCTGAGTCAGACACCTGTACACATTGGTCATGGTCAGTTTGGCAACAAGGTCTAAGGGATAGACATATGTCATTCTGTGCAGTTTTCCTGGATTCAATGATGACTCCGTCCCATGAGAACAGTGATAAGATGTTTACCCCAGTAAACACACTTCTACAGCAGTGTACATGCCCAGAGCAGTTATCTACACACTTTAAAACATACATAAAACATTTAACAGGCTTGCCAATGTGATTACTAATGCTAGTATAGCATGGTGATTGCACATGTCCAATGAAAATGCAGTGTGATCATCACTCACCTGCTCCTCTGGTTTGCCATAGAGCTGGCTGTACAGTGGCAGGAGGGTGTCCAACAGGGCCTGGTTCTCCTCCTCGCTGAAAGGTGGGGTCCTATCCACTGTACGTGCCATAGTAGCTCCCAGAGAATATGGTAACAGCAGCAGAGAGATGGGGAGGTGCAGGAATGATACAGGTAGTACATGCAAGAGAAGTATCTAGGGAACAGACAGACTTATATCTAAAAGGCAGAGGCGGTCTTAAATCCATGCGGACAAAGCTATAGGTTCGCGTCGGTCGCATAATCCGAATCGGTCCAATGCCCAACATTGCTTGCAAACGACACGCCTACCGTGGTGTTCAAAAACTGATCATCGGACCGTGATTGACTTTGATACATTGGTGATGGGAGGTTACCGAGTCGGTTTCCACGCGATGAGCACACAAACCGAAACGCGCGTCTGTCACCATAACAACCAACAGCCAATGGCTATGACCGAATCGGTTCGGATGCGGCTACCACGTCCTTTGAGTACTCACCCGCATCTGTCACCATAATAAACAACAGCCAATGGTTGTGACCGAATCGGTTCGGATGCAGGTACCGCGTCCTTTGAATACTCACCCATGTCGTTCAGCATTACAACCTGCAGCCTATGGTTCAGTCAGAATCGGTTAGGATACAGCTACTGCGTCCTTCCAATAATCGTTCGGCAGGGCAGACACTCCTGTAATTGATGTATTTTTGTGCATTACATGTGTGAAGACAGTTTTTTTTTTTTTTAAATGAAAAATGTGCCTTTGAATTAATAGCTCACACTCCCATGAGGAGCTAACCTTGAGGGGCACATGACACTGTTTGTGAGGCTACTACCAACATTAAGACAAAACTACTCCTTTTACCCTCCTAGGCTTGGTCACAGTGCCAATGAGTTTTGGGGAATACACATGTTTTTTCTTTACATATTCACTGCTTTTGTGGACTGTGCAACACAGTGTGCAATCTGTGAGATTTCTGACTGTAAATGTTGGGTGTTGTAGTCAATTTCAATTTCAGTTTCAATTCAAATCTTTATTCGATCCAGTTAAAAGCGATCATAAAAGCACAGATAAATACATAATAGATAAATAAATAATTCATAGTTCATCTTAGGATAAAAACCCTACTACAACAAGATCTTTCCACATACTAAAAACTCTAGTTTCCTGAGCAGCCCCATAATGTTGTGCAAAAAAAGTTACCGCATGGCAAGCCCAATACTTTTGACAGCCCCCCCCCCCCCCTTCCTCTTTGTCATGCAGGCCCATAGGAACGTAGCTACCGAAAACATACCAGGGGATCAGATAACGATTTTAAAAAATATAGTGCGACCCGACTTTGATTAAAATTCCCTCGCTTTAATATTGTCTTAAGATAGTCGTTCCTTTCTTTCTCATAGAGCCTGCAGAATAGAACTAGGTGCAGTTCAGTTTGTGTTGAGAGGTTATCACATGGGCACACACTTAAATCTGAGTGGTTATAAGTTTTTTCTGGATAACCTAACATCAATGGAATCATATTCATACGAAACCTCAGTAGTATGAATCTGTTGCGGACTGGTAACATTTGCTAGATAGAAGTACCCTCCTTCTATCAATGCAGGGTTCTGGCGATAGGTACAGACTGCTTGTTTCTTTCTGTGTTATTCCTTTCGCTTATAATCCACCATCAATAAAAACATGTTGGTGACCTTTTGTTTTGAAACCTTTCTACAAGCCAGTGGGTGTTGTAGTCATAGATAAAGCATTTACCTTTGAATGAGTAGACCGTGATATTAAGCAGCCACATCAGCTTGTGTTTGTTATGTGAATTACTAGTGTATCTTTGTGTCCCAGACTTAAGTGGATGATGGCATAATATATGCAACACCTACATTTTTCATGTTCTGTGTATGTGATTGTATGTGTTTGGCAGACATGACAACATGACAGTATCCACCCTGTGACAGTGATGTGCATGATTCTCATTGTGAGACGCTGTGTGTATCATGTGTCCCAAATATCTGGCATTACATGACCCTATTGTGGGTACCTTTCAACCATGTAATTGTTGTCACAAACCTATCTCTTTGCTTATTTGGTGGGGGGTTGTGGAGTATGTGATGCTTGATCACATTAACATTAAAAGACACTAGAGACTTTTTACAATACAGCACTCTAATTGCTGTGTCACCATTTATTTATTTATAAAGTTTTATATAGCGCAAACTTGATCCCGAAGGATATCAGAGCGCTTTACAATTTGGGGGAAAGGAAGGTAACAAATCAAAACATGAGTCTAATATGGTGAATCTAATAGGCATTGAATCAAATAGTGCACACATAACAGATCCTTTATAAACCTGAGTGAACGGGGAATGGGCTATACGATGGAGCAAAGTGACATAAGGGGAGTAAGTACAATAATCATATACAGGAATAAAAACCAATACAAAAACAATAAACAAAACATGAGTCAAATGGGGAGTCTAATGGCATTGAATCAGATGGTGAACAACTACCAGATCATTTATACACCTGGGTGACCGAAGAGTGGGCTAGACTATGGGGCATAATGACTTAAGGGGAGTAAATACAATAGTCATATACATGGATAATAACCAAAAAAAAAAAAAACATACACAGGGATAATAACAGATGCTATGGTATGTCCGATGCGCTAGAGCTAACAAATGTCCCTCATGTTAAGGTAAGAACTTATTCATGAGGAATCTTTTTGCTTCTAGTTTGAAAGCATCCTTTGAAGGGATCCTCCGAATTTCAGGTGGAAGAGAGTTCCAAATTTTTGGAGCAGAGCCAGAGAAGGCTCGTTGGCATGTTCTCTTTTTGCGGAAGATCTGTGGTTTGAAGAGGAGGGAATTTGCACTCCTTGACAGTCTACCCCCTCCGGATAGTTCTAGTTTTTGTGCAAGGTAGATGGGGGTTTTGAAGTGGAGGGCTTTGTGTGATAGGCAGGCAATCTTCAGTTAAATTCTACCTTCGTAAGGTAGCCAGTTTAGAGATTTTAAAACCGGGGAGATGTGTGCCTTTCGCTTAGTGCCCATAATCAATCTGGCCGCCGCGTTCAGTGACGCCTTTAGGGGGGCCAAAGTGTATTTGGGGAGGCCACATAGCGTAGCACTGCCATAGTCAAGTCTCGGCAAGACAAGCGCTTGGACCACTTGCTTGAAATCTGCTTGCGGTAGGAAAGGTTTGAGATTCCTGAGTGTTCTCAGAAGGTGGTTAGCTCCCTTGCACACGTTGCTAATGTGAGTCTTCATATTCAGATGCTTGTCCAGGGTACTTCCTAGAGATTTAGCTGAGTCGATAGTGCGGGGGGAGCAGCTGAAGGCGGTGTGTTGGTTCATCCATAGGTCGATTATAGGAGTATGTTTCGGGGGAGAGATGAGGAGGAATTCTGTTTTGGCGGTGTTTAGCAGTAGGTGGTTCTCAGTTAACCAGTTTTGGGTCGTCAGTAGGGTGGAGTTGAGTGAAGTGATATCATCCGGGGAGGAGATTTTCAGATAGAGTTGGGTGTCGTCTGCATACATATGGAAGCGGATGTCCAATGATTTTAGAACATTAGCTAATGGTTCCAGGAACAAATTGAAGAGAATGGGAGATAAGGAGGACCCTTGGGGAACCCCCATGCTGACTGGGGATGGCTGGGAGAGAGAGTGGTTCGCTTTAACTCTTTGGGTCCTGTGCTACAGGAAGGACGAGAACCAATGCAGCACCTGACCCGAAAGGCCCATCCTATGCTCCAGAATGAGTAGGAGGTTGTCATGATTGACAGTGTCAAATGCGGAGGAAAGGTCAAGTAGGATAAGGAGGCAGGATTCATTTCGATCGAGCATTATTAAGATGTCATCCATCACGTGGGTAAGAGCCGATTCAGTGCTGTGCCCACTACGAAAGCCAGATTGGTGTTGGTCCAGGAGATGGAAATTTTCGATGTGCGCACATAGTTGTGACTGGATGCACTTTTCAAGGAGTTTGGCTAGAGTGGGGATGCTGGAGATAGGTCGAAAGTTGTTAAGATCTGTACTGTCAGCTGTGGGTTTTTTTAATATGGGTGTTACCTGAGCCTCTTTTAGGCATTCTGGGATCGTGCCGTGTGCCAGAGATGCATTGACGATCTTTGTCCAGAATGGGGAGATTTCATCCTTAATTACTTTGAAGATGGTAGGTGGTAACGGGTCACTGAAATGATTAGATGGGTTGATACTCCGAAGAACCTTTTTGATATCATTTTCAGTGAAGGGGGTAAAGGTGTCCCAGGAAGCGTTGTTCTTGATACCCCAGCTACATGGTGCTATCTTGTCTAGTATGTCCAGTGGAGGTGCAGGTTCATTAGGTAGCAGTAGAGCCCTCCTGGTTTACAGATCCATGTTAATAAGTCTAGTTTTCTCAGTAAAGAAGGCAGCCAGATCATCACATGAGGGAGGTCTGACTTCCGAGGTCGATCGGTTAGGGACTACCACCGATTGTTGTTTAACCAGTTCAAACAGTTTCTTGGGTCGATTAGCCGCTTGGTTAAGTTGGGATCTGAAATACTCCGCCTTCGCTGTCTTGATTTGTTTGTTATACAAACTTCTGGCTGCTCTAAGGTTTCTTAGATGGTCCGCAGATGGAGTGGTTCTCCAGGAACGTTCTATGGCCCTTGGCTTGCGACGTTCCGAGTTTAGGTTGCCATTGAACCAAGGTTTAGATATTTTTGCAGGTGCATTTTTTTGTTGGAGTGGGGCCATAGAATCCATGATGTTGGAAATAGAAGAGTTATAGAAGTCTGTGAGAGCATGGACTTCAAGTATGTCCATTTGGGGAGATAGGGCCCGATTACAGCGGGTTGCTAGGTCAGCTGTGTTGATATCTCTGAGGTCCCTTTTCCAAATCTTTGGAAAAGTTACCATACCTTGGTAACATGTCTGGGAAGGGTACTAATGCTGTGATATGTATCTAGGGTCAACCTTTTCATAGAAATGTGTATTTCCATTTGCTGTACCTTTATTGTGTTCAGATTTCATGTTTAGTTTGTTTCACTGCATGTTGCTTCTTACATTGTAAACTGACACCAACTCTGTTTACACTCTACACATAGGTATCGCAGATGACATCCAGTCTACAGGCCCTTTCCCGACCTCCAAATCATGGAAGTATGGGATAGCATCAGAAAATACCATTTCACCAGACCAATTATTGTGGAGTTGTCTGAGCAGTTGGCCCCGCATTTGCAGCCTGGACGCCCATATCCTACTGCGCTGACCCCCAAGGTGAAGGTGATGGCAGCCCTACATTTCTTTGCCATGGGGACATTCCAGTATACAGTGGCAACATCTGGTGGCATGTCCCAAACCATGTTCAGCCATGTTCTTTGGGATGTGTGGGAGGCATTGCTACATTTTCTGGACCTCTACAATAAGTTCCTGACACCTGGACAGTTGACAGACATCAAGGGGGAATTCTATACCTTTGGACGGATACCACACTTCATTGGATCAATTGATGGCACCCACATTGCTTTGATACCACCACAGCCAATGAACAGACATACAGAAACCGCAAACATTATCACTCGATCAATGTCCAGGTTGTATGTCTGGCTGACATGATGAACTCCCATGTCTGTGCACGTTTCCCTGGATCTGTACATAATGCGTACATCATTAGGAACAGTGTCATCCCCCAGTTGATGTCTCAGCTGCAACCTGAGCATGCCTAGCTTGTTGGTAGGTGATGTTGAATGTTTATGTTGTGGTGTGTGTTGATTGTATGTCAGATAGTGCTCTGTTGTCAGACAACTGAATTCTTTTCTGTGTTCAATGTAGGAGACTCTGGATACCCCAGCCAGCATTGGTTGCTGACACCACTCCGTAACCCTGTCACCCCTGCAGCGGTTCAGTTTAATGAGGCACATGGTAGGACCCGGTGAGTGGTGGAGTGGACTTTTGGCCTACTGAAGACCCGATTCCTCTGCTTGGATCATACAGGAGGAGCCCTCCAATATGCACCATTGAAGGTGTGTAAAATCATCACAGCTTGCTGCATGCTCCACAACCTGGCTATAAGGAATGAGATACCTCTCATACAGGATGACGGAGACCAGCAGCTGCCAGTGAAGGAGGATCCAGGACTGGGAAATGTTGCCAGTGGTGATGAGGAGGAGATCTTGGATTTGTGAAGACAGCTCATCCAGAACTTTTTCACATGAGTGTAAGTATGCAATGAGAGGAGGTAACAAAGCCCAATTGTTGGTTTGTGTGTTGCTGGTGTACAATGTGTATGTCTGCGTGTGAGTGTATGATAATTAACATGATATTTTTTTTTAATGCTTCAATTAAGTTTGTAGGTTAACAGGTACAGTGCTAACTAGCTATCCTAGCTAGTGTTCACATAGACAATTTTGTGCTGTTGATGAAAATCTCTTGTAAATTTGGCCAAATGATTCATGAGTTGCTGACTCTGTTCTACGTTTCTCCTTACCAGGTTACTTTGCCTTGTCGTCTGCAGATTTGTGACCTCCCAGACCCATGATGCAGTGACATATTCCAACATTGAACTGTATTGGAATTCCCTGGCACGCACTTACTTCAAACCTGATGATCAACCTTTGTTCTTTTGTGCTTTTTGAATCAGTGTGATGTGATCTTATTTTGTATGAAGGCACCAGGTTGTACCTGGAGAATAAACCTGTGTTCCACATTGAGGTGTGTGTTGTCTGTTTCCACACATCCAAATATTAGTTAGAAAACAAATCATGTTCCATGATGATCTGGTTTGCTGACAATGACTGTTGATTGTGCTTGCAAATGGTGCTTGTTTTTAGGCAATAGACTTCCATTGAATCTGTACCATGTCCTACAGGTTGTGTGATAACCTGGCTGTGTCTATCTATCATGCTGCGACAAGGTACCTTTACTCACAAGCCACTAATTAACATTTATGAAGTGATGTGTTACCAATGCTGTTGACACTTTTTTCGTTGTGATTTTGGGCGTCATTTCAATTTGTACATTTGGGATTCAAAGTCACAACATGAGCTAGTTTTTGGTGCAAAGTGTTTTATTTTCGTGCATGACGTGATGAAATCATTCCACCCCATGGTGGAGTGCTCAACAAAAAACAAAAAAACAAAGTGCAGATAGGAGTTGGGAGTGTTTGTAGAGGAAGTATTCTGAAGTAAATGAATGATGAGACAACGCCGGCTTCTTAACAAGTAGGTGAAGTTTATTGGTAGGAACGAACCAAGCAAGCACCTCACCAGCTGACCGCTACTTTAGGTCTGCTTTTGTTTCTACACATCTTTGAAAAATGACCCAACTTGCCACACTTTAGACATTCTTTGTTATTTGCAAAACAAAATCTTGCATCAGAGGTATGTGTATTACTACGACATCTTGAGCAAAACTTAATTGGGAATTTGCTGGAGTTACTTCTCTTTTGAAAGCTTTTCCCTTTTGACTTTACCATAGCCACTAATTCATCCTCAACAGGTTCACATTCATACAAGAGTTTCTCAGACACTTCAGAGATTTGCTGCTGCGAGCTACATTTTTGTATTTCTCTCATACATCTTTCTGACTCTTCGACCACTTTAGCCAAATCTATGGCTAAGTTTAAGGAGGGGTTTTTGGCCGCCCACAGTCTCTCTTGTATCTTTCTATTATTACATTGAACAATGAGCTGATCGCGAATCAGCTCATCTGCCATTGCACCAAAATTACATTTCACTGAAAGTTCACCTAAGCGTGCAACAAAATCGTCAATGGATTCCTCGTTGCGTTGTTTGTGTGTGTAGAACTTAAATCTGTTCATGACCAAATTTTCTTCTTTGGAAAACCTTACTTCAAGTCTCGCTACAGCCTCTTTGTACTCATCAGGTGAAGACGTGCTGCTGGATTGTAAGGCATGAGGAAGGTACTTGAATACTCGTTGACCCTCCTTGCCTAAGGCACTTAAAAGTAATGCTTTTTTCCGCTTGGCAGAAAACTCTTGCCCATCAAGAGCATCTAGATAATTGTCAAACATGACAATCCAATCTTCCCATGAAGTTGACGGTGTACCTGGTTCGCTGAGGAATTGTGGAGGTAGAGTTACTGCGACTTGTTGTGCCATGACTATTCGATTTAATAGTACTTAACACCAGTAAAAACAAATTAAAACAAAGACACTGAAGTGATGGCACCAACAATTGTGCGTAATTCACTATTAGGCACAAGAGGTGTAACCACCTGGAACCAAGGTGTAACTTAAGAAGAACTGGACTCTTGAAGTATGTGAAAATATGGTTTTCTAGTACAAGGTGAGCGTGTCACCGTGAGGCCAACACACTTGAACTTTCCTGTTTGTGCTTCAAAACTGGGCACAAACAAATGGTTAATCGCCGATCCCTGTAACCGTGGTTACCAGCTCTCGCAACGCTGGTGTTGCAGTACACGGAAATAAAGTTTTC
The DNA here is from genome assembly GCA_963921515.1 of Calotriton arnoldi. Taxonomy (NCBI): domain Eukaryota; kingdom Metazoa; phylum Chordata; class Amphibia; order Caudata; family Salamandridae; genus Calotriton; species Calotriton arnoldi. The sequence continues at coordinate 18,491 of CAWUFW010026759.1, forward strand.
CTCTTTTTTTTTTAAAATGGAGTCACGTTGCGCGCTGACGTCACTGCGTTAAGCATATGCGTGAAGGATCCCGGTGGAGGCGGTCGCACTCTGCTTTAGGGAACGCTGAGACATAAGCGTCGCGCCCTAGCAACGAAGAACTTGGCAATGAATGGCACATGCACGGTAGAGGGCGCGCGGTGACTCACCGTTGGGCAGATGACGTCAGGGTTGTCGTCGAGGTGTCCCAAATCAAATAAAATGACTTATCTCCGTGGCGAGTCAATGGGGATGACTCGTTAACAAGATGGATGGCGATGCAGTGCACGATGGATTCTTTTGTTGGGGGTGCTGCTTGTCCGGTCGTATTCGGTTGAAGAAGGTGGAAGAAGGCGGAAGAAGGCGTGCTCGGCTGTCTGGTCAGCACTGGAACTCGTCGCCAAATTGAAGTAAATGAATGATGAGACAACGCCGGCTTCTTAACAAGTAGGTGAAGTTTATTGGTAGGAACGAACCAAGCAAGCACCTCACCAGCTGACCAGACTCCAACTGTCCCGTCTGGAATCCCGCTTGGTCTCGAGGGCACATTAGAACTTTACAAGGGTTCTGAGAGGGAACTGGGATAAGACACAAAGGAAGGGCTAGGTGACATTCACTATTTAAGGCAGAAGTCATTTACAACATATTCCAAAGTAGATCCACAATTATTTGAGTCCATAGTCCAACTTAGACCCTCCAGCCAATGTGGGACAGTTCAATGACAGTCAACAAAGTGAACGCTTGGCACACAATGGAGGATATCAGGAGCAGGTTGTCACTTCCTAGGGGTGATGCGTAGCCATCTGTCTCTCAAGGATTCTTCTTCGGACGACCCTTCTCACATTTTACGGGGGGACCCTCAGGTGCAGGCAGCGGCGGTGCAGGGCGCTCTCCGCCAGAGTCCACATCCCTCCCTGTGGCTGGTGCAGATGTTGATGCAGCAGATGCTGTGGGCACACAGGGAGGTGTGGACATGTTGGTGGCAATCTGGCGGAGGCAGGTGAGAATGTCCCTGTTCACCGCAGTCAGGTCATCAGTTTTGGTCATGTACATGTCCATTTTTTCATGGTGGGCTGCCTGCTGCTGTTGAATGGTCCTGAGGATCCCAACGACCTGGCCAAAATCTCCAAGTCAACCCTCATATGCGTGGAGGATTCTGGATAGGTGTGGGTGCTCTTCATCAGCAGCACCAGCTGCATGTTGGCCCCGGCCCACGTCCCCTCCCACCACCCCTGCCCACCCTAGCAGGCACAGTTGGAATTTGCCCAGTCAACACGGAGCCTCCTTCCTCGTTGACAGGGTTGTTGTTGTCTGCCAACTCCAGAGTGCCCTGCATTGCTGTGTGTCAGTGGTGGCTCAGGCTGTTGTGTCCATGAGGGTAGGGGTCAGCTGGGTATTGTCAGCTGATGCAGGAGTGATCACAGAGGATCCTGAGGTAACAGCTGTTGGTGCTGTGGGGTGACCCACACCTGATGTGCCAGGTCATTCCTCGTCGTCCGAGGATGGATGAGAGACCTCAATGCCGGAGAGCTCCTGGTTGACCAGAGTCTGGGACTGGCTGTCCTGGTTGCTTACAGTGGTGTTTCCAGCTCGCTCTGTGGGTACATAAAAGACATAGTGATAGATGTGAATGTCCACTGCCCCTCAAATCATACACATTACATAGGCTACTGAACCGAATGATGAGTTAATGTACATAGATTGGACTCCTTCATCCATGATGGAGGCCTATGTTTTGGGGGTACAATGAAATTCTGACAAGATGGAAATTAATGAACATGTCCAGCTATGTGCATCAATGGGCATTTTGTGTTTAGTTCACATTACATGCCCAAAGACATTGACTGGTTTGTGACACCCTGTGAATGGCACAGGTGACATACGTACTCTTTCTCTCCCAATGCATGTATTTTTGTGGCCAGGGTCCTGGGCTTATTGCATGTCTTTAGCAGGCACATTGGTGTGGCTGTCTACACACTCACAGTCTGTTAATCTTCCCAGATATTTTTGGGAATGGTGTGAATGAGGTGCTTCTTGTTCTCATCTCATTCTACACATATGAATGGCTGTGAGTATCAAAATGTGTGACAGCTTAGCTTAGTGCCTACACAGATCATGTATTTTATACATTGACTCCATAGTCAGATGAGTTCTCAAACTCTGCTTTCTGCCATTTTCTGCCAATGAACTTTGATAAACTGCGGTTTATGTGCTTGTGCTCTAATTGTGAAACGTGCACTTGTCCTCCCACCCAGCCCCAAGAGGCCATCATGAAGAGTGTTGTCCAGACAAATTTGCAAGTTTTGTGTCACTGATGGCTGGTGTTTGTAGCCCAGATGCAAATGTGGTAGTTGTGAGAGGTGCAGACATCAGTCCCCAGTGTCAGCCATCTTGCTAGTACACATCCCCTCACTGTCAGGTAGCCATAGGCCCAGATGAGCTGTTCATTATGTGTTGGAGGAGGAGTTTTTGCACTGACTCTGTCTCCCACCAGGCCCTGTCCTACATACACCTTCCTGCCCAGCGCAAACAGCCCAACAGGACTTAGGCTTACCTCACAGTGTGTTCGAATGTACATGCAAGATGCCTGACACTGGGCACTGGTGTCTGACTTTACAACAACTCCACTCATGGCCTTGTGCTCCACACACCAGTCTCCACTCTCAGGCATTTTGTTCTTACATTTGCACTCATTGTCAGGTAAGCATGCTTCATGGTGGGCCTGTAGGGCTGGGTGGGAGGAGGAGTGTTTTCAATGGCCATTTCTCCCATCAGGCCCTGTACAACACACACTCTTTCCACCATGCACAACAGCACCCCTGGAACTATGGTTTCCTGAGAGTGAGTGGATATGTACTGACATAGCTGGCTGACACTGGTGCATGGTGTTTGTAGCACAAGGATCTGTTGGTAGTTGAGGAAAAGTCAGAGACCAATGTCCAGTATCATGCAACCAGCTAGTACATTTTGAGAAACTGTGGGTTAGCTTAGTTCCTGTTGTGGTGTTTGTCGTGGGTGGGAAGGTGTATGTTGGACAGGACCTGATGTGAGTTGTAGCCATTACAAATGCTCCTCCTCCCACCCAGCCCAGCTAACTCCTCTGAGACTATGGCTAACTGGCAGTGAGGGGAAGTGTACTAGCAAGGAAGCTGACACTGGTGCATGGTGTTAAACTTGAAGACAAATACCAACAAGGCCTTGTGCCGCAAACACCATGCAACAGTGTCAGCCATCTTGCTAGTGCACTTCTATTCACTGTCAGGTAGCCATAGGCCCAGATGAAGTGGTTGGGATGGGTGGGTGGAGGAGTGTTTGCCATTAATCCAACTCCAATCAGGCTCTGTCCAACACACACTCTTTCCACCCTGAGAAAACTGGCCACATGGCAGTATGGTTTCATGACAGTGTATTATCAGGATGTGTGATACTTGTGCCTGGTGTCTGAGTTGGCCACAAGTCACATTAGTGCTTTGTTGCTCACACACCAGTCCCCAGTGTCAGCCGTCTTGCTAGTACATTTCCACTCACTGTCAGATAAGCATAGTTCAAGATGGTCTTGTTGTGCTGTTTGTAATGATTAGTGTTTGCACTGATTCCATGTCCCATCAGGCCCTGTCCTCCACACACCTTCCCAGCCAGGCCAAACAGCACACCTGTAGCTATGCCTACCTCACAGTAAGTGGCAAAGTACTATCAGGATGTCTGACACTGGTGCATGTTGTCAGAGTTAACCACAAATCCCATCATGGCCTTGTGTACCAGACACCAGTCCCCAGTGTCAGCCATCTTGGCAGCATATTGCCACTCACTGTCAGGAAAGCAGAGTCCCAGGTAAGTTATTGGGGATGGGTAGGAAGTTGTGTGTCTGACAGAGCCTGATGGTAGTTTTAGTGACAGCAAACATTGCTTCTCCCAACCAGCACAGCCAGGTCATCTGGGCCAATGGCTACCTGACAGTGAATGAAAGTGTACTAACAAGTTGGCTGACACAGTTGCATGGTGTTTGGTGCACAGGGCCTTGGTGGGAGTTGGCTTCAAGATCAAAACCAGTCACCAGTGTCAGCCACCTTGCCAGTACACTTCCCCTCACTGTGAGGTAAGCATAGGCCCAGAGGAGTTAGCAGGGCTGGGTAGGAGGATGAGTATTTGCAATAGCTACATCTCCCATCAGGCCTTCTCCCCCACACACCTTCCCACCCAGCACCAAAAGCCTACCTGTAACTCTGCTTCCCTGACAGTTAGTGGGAACTGGGAATGCACTTGCAAGATGTCTGTTACTGATGACTGATGCCAATTTGTCCACAACTTCTAGCAGGGCGTAGTTGTCCAGACACCAGTCCACAGTGTCAGCCATTTCATGAGTACATTTCCTGACTTCAACTCCCATCATGCCCTCTTCTCCACACACCCTGCCAGGCAGCCCAAACAGCACACCTGGAACTAAGCAGTCCCTGAGAGTTAATGGAAATGCACTGTAAAGATTGCTGACACTGGGGCTTGGTGTTTGTGGCACAGGGCCTGTAGGAAAGTAGGGTCTGCTTCGTATGGTTACCCCCACTTTTTGCTTGATGTTGCACTGTTTTTGACTAGTCTGACTGGGATCCTGCTAATCAGGACCCCAGTCTATCTTATTTCTCCTTTAAATTGTTACACATGTACTTTGGTACACTCCAGATTGGATAATCGGGTACCCTTATAAGTCCCTAGTATATGGTACCCATGTACCCAGGGCATAGGTACCCAGAGGCCTCCCCTGGGCTGAAGCATGTATTATGCCACCCATGAGAGGCCATGCAAAATGGAACTACAGGTCTGCTACTGAAACCTGTGTAAGCTGGTGCTTGCACCACTTACTTTAGATATAGGTTCACTATATCTATAGGTCACTACACTTAAAACTTATAAGTCAGCCCTATAGCAGGCCTTATCAATCCTGAAGGCAGGGTGCTGGGTTTTTAGTGAGAGGGTGCCCCTGCATGAGCAGAGCCTCTCTGCAACCTTTGGAGACCACTCTCCCAGGTTGTCTGTGACTCAGCCGGACATATAGGTAGAGGTGCATTATAACCTTGCGGTAAATGCTATCTCGCAAATGGCTGCATAGAAACAATCGTGTTTGGTATCAAACATCTTGGAATCATACCTCCACACCGTATGATTCCACCCTTCTGAAGCAAGCTTCGTGGGGTCACTGGTCTATCCGGTGCCAGCCTTCTCGACACTGTCAGCACAAAATGGATGCTGCCAACCATGGACACCTTTCTGCCCTCCTGCTGCTGAGCCAAGCTCGAGCAGAGGAAGGCAGCACAATAGGCATCCTGTCACAGGGAGGTGTGACCACCTCCCAGACAGGATTTAGTGTATTGGGGCTGGGTGGGTGCACTCTGAGAGTGCCTGAAAGTCTGCACTGGGGGCACATTTGGTGTCCCTGTGCATAGTCCAGCTCAAACCAGTTCTGGGAGCTGTTGGCTCCTGCTCTGAAGCAAAACTGGACAAAGGACATGGGTGTAACCACCCCTCTGTCCTGACCCTCCCCCAGGAGGGTCCCCCCGAATCTGTCCAACCCCCTCCAGTGGGTACAAAAGGGCTTACCTGTCTGTAAGACTTTAGATTTTACGTGGACAAGATTCTACAAGAGGAAACCACTGACCTTCGACCGTCTGGACACTGTGGACTTCGCTGGACTTCGACTGGGCCTGACTTCGTCTCCCTCTCTGTCCAAAGATTTGTCTGTGCTCTTGCTCCATACAGGCTCCGTGCAGGACCTGTGGTGCACTAAGGACAACTGAAGAATCTCCCTTGGAGTGAAGGAGTCACTCCCCTGCATTCGCAGGCTCCTTAATGCAACTGACTGGTCTGCTGCTCCCAAGCTCCTGCAGACTCTGAAGATTTCAGCAACACAGGAGGTGGGTTTTTGAAGGTCCTTGAGGTTGATCTGCCCTCTCAGCAAGTTTGAGGCCAGTATCCCTCGTGGGGACTGCATACCCCGAACCCCTGTGCACTGCATCCATTTGCAGTTGCATATGTTTGTTGGCAATTCCCGAGCTTGTGCATTGGACTCCATGTAGTCCTGACCCTGAGCAGTATTTGCACCAAATAACTCCAGCCTTCCCACACCAAGTGCTCCGTGGGCTAGTACTTTGCAATCTTGCTCGAGGTCCCCTCGCAACTCCTGGTCATTTGGCCTGTGGGTCCTCCTGAGGGTCTTCTTGATTTCTGTTGGGCTTTCCTGGTTGCTCCAGACGTGCCCTGACTCCCCATTGCTTGGTGAGTCCCCTGGACCTTGCGGGTCCACACCGTAACCTGTTTGACCTTCCTGCATGGGTTGCTTTTGCCAAGGCTTGTTGGTGCTCCAGAGGACTCTGACTCCTCAGCACTCGACATCCTTCGTGGGACAGCTCGCATCTGGATCCTGGTTGTCCTCGACATCTCCTGGTCCTCGTGGCTGCAGAGTCAAGCATCCCTTCTTCGCACCTGAAGCACCCGACATCGGTGGGAATTCGTCTATCGAGCCCCTGGTCACTCTGAAGTGACCCAGACTCTGTCCCCTCTGCTTTCAGGTTCCTTCCTTCCAGAATCCAGACTTAGATTCCACTGGACCCTTTTCACCTTCACGGCAGCAGTACTTCTTCGCAGCCCTCCATTGAGAACGATGGCGGTTTTCGACACCAGTCCAGACCTATGCACCCAGCTCCTCTGGGATAGGTAACTCGGGTACTATGGTATCCACGGGTGGCAGCACCATACAACATAGAGCCTGTTTACACTTGCGTCAATAAGGCAGAGCGCCATACTTCCTTAGTATTAAAAACCCTCCATTTGTTTAAGATTAAGCCTGAAGGCTGCTCTCCACAGCTACCACTAGGATAGCTTTCTAAAGGTTATCTTTGACCTCATACATCACAAGGGTCGTTTGGACTGGTGCAAGGTGCCCACTTTAATTAGTAGACGTATACCAGGCCAACTTCTCACATTGGTGTGCCGCGGTTGGGATTCAAGCCTGGATTGTTTTACCAGATAAATCTCTTTGTATTGATTAACTGAAAGCCACTAAAGTATTAGGCACATATAATACTTAAGGTTAGAATAAGTAGGTTGTACTGAACTTAGGGTTTGATTAGTCAAGGATCTAGCACACCCTTTCTCCAACCTAAGAGAGTTTAGTTCCCACTAGGTTAGGTAGATGCATACACCACACCACACTTAGTTATGTCTTCTAAAGGAGAAGTCAGTGGCTCTCTGCCTTCTAGGTACAATCGACTTACATTTCAGGAATTGAAAGCCATGTGTGTTTCTAGAAAGCTGAAAACAGGGAGAAATGCCAACACCCAACGTCTCATTGAGGTGTTACTCTTAGATGACCGTAGAAAGACCCCTGGGTCAGAAGAGGTAGAAAGGGTGGGTGGGGCAGGGAATAAAGACAGGTCAGGAGGTGACACCTTTTATGACCTAGACTCAAACCCTGGCCAGGAGGATCAAGAAGATTCCCACCTGGACAACTTAGATCTTCAGGAAGAGGGTGGAGAAGGCCCCAGTGGTCCTCTCTTTACTCCTCCTGGAAGAGTACAGAGTTTACCAAGGAGATCCAGATCTCCCTCTGCATAATCTGACCATTCAGGACATTCTGTAGGGACTTCCATATCTCATAAGAGAGACAGCTCTTATGACAGACAGTGCCAATTTCTAGAGCTTGAGAAAGTCAAGCTTAGGCTCGGGCAAGAGCAATTGGCCTTAGATAAGGAATCCCTAAAACTCCAGAAGGCTAGAAAGAAATTGGGACTAGAGTCCCATGGTGGCAGCAACAGTGTCCCTAGGGTTAAGGAGTATACTTATGACCATGGGAACCTGAGCAAGATAGTCCCTCCCCACCATGGTGTGGATGACATCCACAAATGGATAACTGCTTTAGAGAGGGCCTGTAAAGTGCAGAGGGTCCCTCAAGAGCAGTGGGCAGCTATCTTGTGGCTCTCCTTTGCTGACAAAGGTAGAGATAAGTTCATCACTGTTAGAGAAGAGGATGCTGACAACTATGCAGTCCTGAAGAGTGATCTCATTGATGGGTTTGGCTTAACCACTGAACAGTACAGGATTAAATTCAGAGAAACCCAGAAGACACAGACTCAGGACTGGGTAGACTTTATAGATTGTGCTACTAAGGCTCTGGAAGGCTGGTTACTTGGCAGCAAAGTGAATGATTTCAAGGGATTGTACAATTTGATTATGAGGGAGCAGATCCTTAATAATTGCCAAAATCAGTTGTTGCATCAGTACCTGGTTGACTCTGATCTGACTTTTCCCCAAGAATTGGGAAAGAAGGCAGACAGATGGGTCAGAACCAGGGTGAAGCAGAAAAACCAGACCACAGGTGGTGACCAGAAAAAGCAAGATGCTAAACCTTCAGAAAAGGGTGGGGAAAAGGGTAAAGACCAGAAGTCTTCATCAGGGCCCCCAAAAAACTGCATCTGGGGGAGAGTCACAGTCTAACAAAGGTAAAGGCAGAAAGAAACCTTGGTGCTTCCTGTGTAAGGAGAAAACCCATTGGACAAAAGATGCCAGTGGTCCAAGGGCCAAGGATCCTCCTAGCACCACCACTGCCCCTAAGGCAACTGGTCCCCCTAGTTCAGCTCAAAGTGGTGGTACAGGGAACAAGGGTATAGTAGGGTTAACCTTGGGATCTGAGGTGGGTTCTGGCCTTGTGAGAACTCCAGCTCAGGCTGTTCTTGTCTGTGATGGAGGCATAGATATTGCCACCTTAATTGTGAGCCCCAGTAATCTGGGCAAATACAGACAACAGCCTTTGATCAATGGTAAGGAGGCCATGGCATATAGGGACACAGGAGCAAGTGTCACAATGGTGAAAAAGGATCTTGTGGGCCCTGACCAGATCATACTTGGTGAGATGTACCAAGTGACCAATGCTAACAATGTCAGGACAGACCATTCCTTGGCAGTTGTTAATTTCAGCTGGGGAGGGGTAACTGGCCCTTAGAAGGTTGTGGTTAGCTCAGACCTCCCTGTGGAATGCTTGCTGGGCAATGATTTGGAAACTTCAGCCTGGGTTGAAGTGGATCTCAGAACACATGCAGCAATGTTGGGCATCTCTGCAGATGTATTTGCTGTGACTAGGTCACAGGCCAAACTGTCTTCAACTAAACAGGCCCTGGATCCTGGAAAAATGGACCAGGTGCCTGGATTACTTCTGCCTTCTGGTTTTTGATGGTATTTGGAAACGGAAGCAAGGTACAGAAATCTCATTTCTAAAGACAGTTCATCGCGAGACAGGAAACATTTATGATCTGTGACATTGATGGTGCATTGATGGGCAGTTGCAGGCGGAGCTACGGAGCTGTGAGCAGGACTGTGGTGGTGGAGGCGAGCTGCGGATGAGCTGCGGACGAGCTGCAGGGGACCGGGAGTTAAGTTGAGACCCGGTCGAGAATTGGAGCCGAGAGCCGCGGACACGCAGACACGCAGAGAAGCGGCGGATCCGAGACGTCCAGGGGATAGCGGTAACGGCGAAGCAGTGAGTAGGAGCCAGCAAGCTCGGGAGTCTGGGTGAGGGCGTGTTGGGCCGAACTTGGGCTGAACTTGCAGTCCCCCTCACTTCGCCCTCCCTCCCCCGGCTCCACTTTATTTCTCCTGTGCCCAAAACCGAACACATTTTTAAATCTTCAAACCCCAAATAAACTCTAATCTCAAACTTCAACCCGCCTAGAACCGCCGCCGTTCTTCCTCCAATACTCACTTCAGTTGTCTCCCTGCTGGAAAAAAAATCGCCGTTGGGCAAAATACGATCGTCTACAGGGAGGCAGGGAGACAGCAGGGGACTGGGGGACCGAGGGGACTGAGCTAGTTGCTGACGGTCCGTGGCAAGCGCGGCTGCCCTTTAGCAGGCGGCCGCAGTGAGTGTGTGCCCATGGTGTCTTGCAGAGGCGGCCTGTCTAGTACAGGTACAGCCTGCAATTCAGCCCTGAGTGCCCCGCTTGCCCCTCCAGCCTACCCCAGCTCACCCCAGCCCCTCTTCGTTGGTCACACAACCTCTACCAACCTCCACCAACCTCCACCAACCACCTGCAAAACCACCTGGAAAAAAAAAAATCCACGTATCACTCACGCATCAACCCGGCTGTAGCCACAACGAAGACCTGGCCAACCGTTTAACCAATTACCAGGAACTACCAGGAAGACGCGTAGCCCCTTACCAATAAAAAATCCCCAGGATGAGATCGGGTGAGTAAGGAAAGCCCCAACAAGATCCATCAAAAAAGGTGCAAAGAAGATGGATCTCTGCGAACATCTGGTAAAATCCCCAACGGTGTCTACACCGCTTCAAACACTTGCAAATTCAAGAACAGTTTCTGACCCAGGGCCTGTACACGCCCAGCTGACTGCTGAAGAGCTAAAACCTGGCTTTACTACAACAATCAAGGCTTCATTAAGGGACTATTTCAGGACTTCAGTAACGGCGATAGCATGGAAGAAAGTAATCAGCCCTTTGGACAAGCTGCAGGCACTCCCCCCTGCAGCCACAGAGTTATTGCCACACCAAATTATGGTTCAGCCCCTGATCCATGGAGCTGCTGGAGGGCCTGACAACTCGATACAAACAAGTTCTTCACCAATAACAGAATCCCTCTGCAAAGAAGCCTTAGAAGCCTTAGACGATATCCAATCACACTAGGTTTTTTTTCCAACCGCTAGTTCAGCATACAGTTCAAACGGAACAAGCCTCTCCCTATGTAATCACCCCCAAATATGTTCATCTGTTATCTTTTCAACCAGTTTCAAACCCAAGTCCGTTTTCCCCATCCGCATTAAATTCTTCAATCGCATTTAAATCTGACTATCAAATAAAGAGCCCCAAAGTTTTGCTACCACAGGTCATGACCTACTCGCAAGCCATCTTTAGTAGCTCAGATCAGCCAGAGTCGGAAAGTTTTTTAGCAAAAGTCGATCAAGGGGACCAAGGTGATCCAATGGTCAACCTAGAAGGGCCAGACGAGAACGTAATCCACACCTCTTTAGATTTATCATTCTTTACCACTGAACCCAATAAGTCTGTAGTACAGGACAGATCTCCATCAACTAACCCTAACGACCTATGGTCCCAATTACTGCAAACCTTCCAAACAACGGCAGCAGCACTAACATACCACTCGGACAAGATGGACCTGCAGGTACACCTACTAAATACACTTGCGGTGCATACCGCTGGGATCGACCAAAAACTGGAGGCGCTTAATTCTCTCATTATAAAAGCCCAATCCCAAACCCAACTGGTCCAATCAGTATGCTGCTGCTCCCCCATAAGTGATTCCTTATCATCCCTGCCTCAATTTCTCTCAGCAGTTCTAACGGAAATAAAGAAGCCCCGAGTGTTGGAGTCATTAGACCCCCCCATCTCAGGCTCCGAGCCTGGCACAGGGTCCAACTTACCCAAAAGTCCAAAACCGACCTCTCTCCCCGCACCCCACGGAGCCAGCGGACGGCATATTAATCCCTATCGAACCATCTAACAATCATAACACGCATCGGCTGTCGAAACGGGAAAAAAAAAGACAGCGAAAAAGCCGGAACAAACAAACAATAGAAATTAAAACCTCAATTGTGAGTAACCCCCCATCGAGTAACTCAGAGCTTCCACGAAAAGTACCCTTGACATTACCGATGAAAGGAGAACAGTCGAGCCCGCAATCAACACCGTATCAACTGGTCTCACAGACAGAATCTCTACACCAGACCAGTCAACCGCCAGGGCCACCTCAAGACCTGGGGCACTCCCTGCAGCCACCAATTCAAGCAAAATCCGGCCTTAACCAATTACCAACAATGCGGTCAGCACTCGAAGTAGGGCGACAGGGACCCGTAATTTCCCAGGTGCCAGTTTTAGAAGCTAGCTCCTCCTGCTTCCCCATTGCCGAGGACAACAACTTGCGCATACAGTGTATAGTCACAGAATCTGGTCGTAAGAACTCCATGAATTTATCAAGTTGTCATCAGTTGGTGGCTACAAGCAAAAGTCCTTTTGCCCCATCCCCAATCACTCACCATAGCGAATTGTCCCTTCCATCGCTCGCCATACTTACATCGAAACCGCCCAGCGAAGAAAAACCGAAGCAAATAAAGCCGGTAACGACTAATGAGGTTTGCGAGCACTCAAGCAACAGCCAAAGTACCAAACTGCTGCTTATCCCAGAATACACCTCCAGAGGCTCTCATGACATCCTCAATCGAGGGAATATACTAAGACTCTTCAAATCACTTCCAGACCTAAGTCACCTACAATCGAGAGACATAATCGCTATTGAATTTATTCCAACTACAGGACCCAAAACGGGCGAAGCAACGCAAGTAACACTGGCATCCCCGGACACCCGGGACCTGGTTTTGACAAAAACAGATCAATTTAAATCCCGGGGTATAACAATCACAACACCAAGCGCTCCTCGCTACCCTTCAATACTGGAAAATAATCAGGCCTGTATCTCTAGCTCCTCCCTGGCCCCCTTTTCAGTACTGAGGTCCGCAAGAAGCAGCTCACCAACAATAATTCCAGAGTCTA
>CAWUFW010026760.1:0-31050 GCA_963921515.1 Calotriton arnoldi
AACAACCTAATCCTGGGAGGCAGCAGCTTTGCCTGTGTGAGGACGGAAAAAAATCTAGTTTGTGGAACTTGTTTCTTTGACTTTGCGATCTGAAGACGTTCCGAGTTCACATCTTTTCATGCAGGTATATTGATGAAGTAGCCACTGTTCATTTCAATGTATTATTTCCCAGGTGTATTGTCAGAGTTGCATGGGGGGTAGGGACGTGCCATGGATATGTGTACACCTCATCACTTCTGCTTCCCACTTGACCTGTAACAGCGGTGAAGCAGTGGTGATGGGCCTGCTCTCTACCCTTCTAGATATAAAAAGGGGTTGAGGAAGTTAGAAAAGGAAATGGAGGGAGGGTAGAAGGAACTGAGGAGAAGAGGGTGTCAGAGAGTGGATGAGAAAATTTACAGGTGAGACAATTTGTCAGAGGAAGATAAAGAAGTGTAATTGAGAGGGATAGCCTTGACATTAGAAGAGGGGGTAGAAGAAGAGGGGAAAGAGAAATACATTTGGATGGATGGCCGACAGCAAGAGTAGGGAAAATGACAAAGGTATGGGAGAGAGATGTGAGTGAGGGTAATTGGGTCAATGCAGAAGTATGAAGAAGAGCGGCACACCAAGATCTGATGAGACAGGTAGGGTAGGGCTGTTCCGCCACTCCTTCTGGACGCCCCTCCCTCCACCACCATATTTTAGTTAAAGATTGTCATATATGAAAAAGGAATATTATGATGACATGTTTTTCAATTCCCATTTTATGAATACTAGTTTTTTCACACAGTGTTCACGTTTTGGAGATGTAGTGTCTCTTCAGCAGTAGGCAATTAACATGCAGAAGATAAGATGAGGGGATGCCCCCTTCTCTGAATGAGGGCTGATCCCAGGAGGGGTCTCAGCATTCTAAATGATTGCTTTAATCAGAATGTAACGCAATGACCTTTAACCGTGAGTGAAGAAGTTACAGATTTAACAAGGAGCTTAATAAATCACTGATTTTGGCTTTTGGTAACTTCAGAACACTTGATAGAGCCTAATACAAGGTCCAATCAGAGAGGTCCGGTGAACCATGCCAAGCAGTCACTGAGCTCATACTGAGCCTACAATGACAAATTTTCTCCCCCAAAATTACAAATGGGTATCACAGAACGTATGATACACAAACAGGTGGTCCCTGGTGATGCCATGGTTAGACTAGGAAATGTGAGAAAGCCAAACCATGGATTATATACTAGACTTTAGGGCATCAAACACATTTTGTGGCTTTTTTGTCATACAGAAGTGTATGAAATTGTGTATTTTGTTTACAAAATTTCATTAAACGTTTGTGAAATTATGATTTTAGAACAAAACAAGTTTTGCAGGTATCTTGTGTGACTATTTTCGTGCAAGTATGAACTTTGCATAAAAAATGATATCAACAGGAGATCAGTTTGAGCAGAAAATGTCTGTCTGTGAGACATTTTCTGCTTTAAAAAGCCTTCCATGTGCAGAGAGGTTTTAATGCATGGGCAAAGTGGGCTCTGGCCCAGGGCCCCAGCCTTTCAGGGGGCCCCCTGACTGAGTCAGCTCCGTTCTCCAGAGTTTTGCCCTAATGACCTTGAATATTTCTTAAACAGATTGTTTTAAATACTGTTTTCCTTTAATTTATTTTTTATGTACCTGATGTGTGAGAGTCTAGTGCAGCCATTTTGCAGAGAAATGTTGTGTTTATGTTTCATGCAATATACATACAGTTTCTTTTAGATCAAAACAAGGCCTAACATATAAGAAATGGGAGGGCGTCACAGAGATTATTTGCAGTAATATTGGTGAGCTGCTGTTGTGTTACAATATTGAAAACACACATAACTATCCCTGAATATTAGATGTAAACACATTTAGGGCCTTATTTATGAGAAGTGATGCATCGCTGTGTGAAAACAGGGATGCGCCACTTCTTAGTGCGCCCTCCTTGCGACATGATGGATGCGTCATATTTACTGTATGACTCAACATGTCGCAAGGAATTACAGATACGTCAGTATTTCTGACGTATCTGTGGGCGCAAAAGTGATGCATTGCTGGGGTGAGTCTGAAAATAGACGCAACTCCAGCAATGTGTCTTTTCACATGGGGCAAGCCCCATGTGAAAGGGCCTGCATCAGTCTTACGCCTGCTGTGAGGCAGGTGTAAGATATTGACGCAATGGCGTCCTAGGAGTGGTGCACTGAGTTCTCATAGATTTCAATGCGCCACTTCTACGAGGCTTTTTGCGGGGGAACACCCACCCTGCATACATTATACCTGGTGCAGGTATAATGTGGTGCAGGGGTTTACAAAGTGACTCATCTTCCTAGATGCGTCACTCTGTAAATAGGGCGCAACATGGCACATTTTTTACGCTGCCGGTGCGTCACAAAAGTGACGCACCGGCGGCATAAAAGTGAAGCAAGGCCTCATAAATAAGGACCTTAGAATTTGGACGAGTGTTCCTTTGCACTGTCAGGGACCTAATGAAATGAAATAGTGTATTTAATAAAGCGCGCAGCTACTCAGACTAGAGTGTCCTGGCTCGTGACAGCGGGAGGAAAACGTGCGTAAAAGACCCATCAGTTATTAAAAAGCCAGGTTTTTAAGTTCTTCCTGAAAGACAGTAGGTCTGTGGTTAGTCTCAGAGACTCAGGGAGTCTATTCCACAATTTTGCGCCTAGAAGGCCGAGGGATCTGCCTCCAGTGCGGGCACGGCATATTTTAGGCACGATGGCCAGGTTGGCATTGGAAGATCTTAGGGGTCTAGATGTTGTGTAGCGATTAACGCGATTTAACGCGATTTAGGTAGCCAGCTCCTAAGCCGTGGAAAGCTTTAAAGAACATGGTCTTCGTTTTGAAGTCGATCCGTTCTTTTAAGCGGAGCCAGTGTAGAGACTTAAGAGTAGGGGTCATACTAGATCTGGGTTTAGTTCTCAGGATGGCTCTGGCCGCCGTGTTTTGTACCACTTGTAGGTGCTGGATAAGGGATTTGGGAAGATAGAGGTACAAGCTGTTGACATAGTCAAGCTTTGATGTCACCAGAGCCTGCACCACGATCTTTCTGCTCTCAAGCGGTAACAGTGGCAGGAATTTTTTAGCATCCGGAGTATGCCAAAGCAAGTGCCAGTTAGATTTTGGATTTGAAGGCGCATGGAGAGTGTCTTGCCTCTGACAATTCCTAAGTTTTTGACTTTCTCCTTTTCCACGGGCGGCAGATCTTTTGACCACCAAGAGCTCCAGTCAGGCTTTTCTGGATTACCAAAGAAAACAACTTCAGTTTTGTCAGGATTGCACTTCAGCTGATTGATCTTAAGCCAGTTAAAAACCTTTGTGAGGCAAGACCTAATCATTGCCCCATCAAAGTCGGTTCCTTTTTCACATGTAAAAATCAGCTGCATGTCATCAGCATAGGAAACAATTTTGACGCCCTCTTCCACTACCAGAAATGCAAGGGGGGATAGATATATATTAAAAAGGGTAGGGCTGAGAATGGAGCCCTGCGGGACACCTACATTCATGGCCGGAACCGGGGATGAGAAAGGGGGGAGCCAGATGTTCTGAGATCTATTTGCCAAGAAGGATGACATCCATGTTAAGGCGGTCCCCCCCAGGCCGATGTTAGCAAGTCTCTCCAAGAGCCTCTCATGTGGGACCGTATCGAAGGCCGCCGACAGATCGAGCAGTATCAGAACAGCCTTGCCTCCCTGGTCCAGCTTACCCTTGAGAAATTCAGTCACTTCCAGCAGAGTGGGCTCCGTACTGTAGTTAGCCCTAAAACCGGACTGGAACTCATGAAGGAGCTTCCCATCTTCAATGTGTTTTTGGAGGGCCTTGTTTACATGCTTCTCTAATACTTTGGAGAGGGCCGGAAGAAGGGAGATTGGCCTGTAGTTGGCAGGGTCCGTCGTTTTGGCGTTAGCCTTTTTTATCAGTGGAAGAATCTTAGCATTCTTCCATAATTTCGGCATGTGCCTAAAGAGAGGGAAGCATTAAAGAGCTGGTTTACCGTGGGGTTTATGGTGGGAGCTAATAGGTTCAGGATATTCGCTGGACATGGGTCAGTAGGAGAGCCAGACTTAATGCTTTGGAGAAGGGTCAGTGACTCTTCAAGCTGAAACTCAGGGAAAGCTAATAAAGATGGAGGATCCAAGATGTGAAATTTGCTATAAGAACTAAGGTAGAAAGTCAGTTCTTCCTCTGAGATGTTAGTGAAGGCTTGTTGGATCACGGAGATCTTTTTGTGGAAGAATTGAGCTATATGATTAGACCATTCTTCCGTGCATGGCCCTTCCTTTGTGACGGCTTTTGGGGCAGTAAAGGATTTAACTATGCTAAAGATTTCCTTACTCTTATTTTGGGCATTTTCTATCTTGGTTTGAAAGAAGTTTTTCTTGGCTGCCTTCACGAGAATGTACTGAGCTTTTAAGGTGTCTTTATACACCTTCCTGTCCTCAGGTAGATAGGATTTACGCCATTTCCGTTCCATTTTTCTACAATTACTTTTGCTAGATCTGAGGGAATCGTTAAACCATGGAGCTGGTGGGGCCAACTTCTTTGAGGAGCGGGAAACAACCAGTACCACTGCACCAATGTTGGTTCTGAGCCATGAATCTATTGAGAGGGCGTCCGAGTCGGGGCAGCCAGACAGCTCCGGTGAGGAACGACCGAGGGCATCTGCTAACATCGGGATGGATATTTTATGGAACGTCCTGTAATTAGGGACCCTCTGCCCTGCGTTAGCACGAGGGGCTGTGGCAGAGTTGGGAATGACGAATTTTAATAGGAGGTGGTCAGACCAGGTAATGGGAAGAGGTAGGCTTACTGATATGTCAAAGTTGTGAAAGATTTGGTCTAGGGTATGGCCCTTCTCATGGGTGGCCGAAGAAATAGATGGAAACATGTTGCAGGCCTGCAGCGTCTCCAACAAGGAAATTGTTTGAGGGTCTTTTCCATTGTCCATATGTATATTGAAATCTCCCAGAATAACGCAGTTGTTGTATTTTAAGGCCAGGGAGGTGGTGGCTGCATTAAGCGTAGTAATAAAATTTCCAATTGCACCGAGAGGTCTGTAAATCAGAAAACCAGCTATGCTATGATGGGGGGGTAAGGTACAACGGAAGCCTAAGGACTCTGTGCCCTCGATGTTTTCCATCAGGATGGGAGAGCAGTCTAGTTTTTTATTGTAAATTATGGCGACACAGCCCCCCTTCCCACTCGGTCGGTCCCTCCTAAGGATTTTATACTCCGTAGGGATGGCCGAAGTGATAGTAGGGTTGGAGGCTTCAGACAGCCAGGTCTCAGTGAGAAATAAAAGATCAGGCTGTTCGTCTAAAAGTAGGTCATAAATGTGTGGTTCATGCTTTTGCATAGAGCGACAATTTAAAAGGGTGGCCTTTATGTCCTCTGTTTTCTTATTGTTTTTACACTTACTGTTGCGTTGGAGGATCTTGGGTGCGAGTTTCCTGGGCTGGAGGAGAGACCAGTTGCACTTATTGCAGTGAAAGTCTACCTCCAAGCTCAGATCAGCCGCTGTACACTGACATAATGGTAGCCGCCTAAGGCTAGGCAGTTTTTCCCTATTGTAATATAGTGGAAGAAACTCACCGGAGAGGAACTGGGCAGCATGGTCGGCACCGGACGCCTCCAGGACGCTGACGGGTGCAGACAGGCTTGCCTTTGGCGCGCCTGCGTGCATCCGTTTGCATTGGGAATATATAGGCTAATGCCTATGATGCAAACTGGATCGCTAATGCAGCTGAGGAAGCGGAAACTGCGTGGGAGGAAGTGAGGAGCCCGATAGTAGCCCTAGGCCTCAGCACAATGGGCGTATCTGCCGCGGCAGACCACGACTGGAGGAAAAGCAAGATGTGAATTGGAGCAGCTAAGGAGGTGTAGGCAAGCAGAATCAAGTAAAGTGCAAGCGCGCGTAGGTAGGAGAAATTGTTAAAAAGCACAGAGTAATTCAGCCACACATATACAATTTAAAAGGTATTAAAAACCTAGTAGCAGGGCAGGAAACACTAAATCCTACCTCTGTCAGCTGCGCATGTCCGTTTTCATCGGGAATATATAGGCTAATGCCTATGATGCAAACTGGATCGCTAACGCAGCTGAGGAAGCGGAAACTGCGTGGGAAACGGGCTCAAATTGGATCATAAATTCAAAGCTGTTCTGAACAGGGGCCCCCAAAATATGTTTGGCCCAGGGCCCCCAAAATCCTTAAGATGTCCATGTGAAAACACTTGTGGAATGTGGAATATAAATGTATTTCACCAGCATTATTAAAATTTTTGCCCAGGTCTACTTTTTACCCACTTGCAGTGGCTAAGGTCAGGGGCCGATGAACCTTGCAATGTTCTTTTATTGAGAATTAATAATGTGATCAAAAACTTGAAAAATACTTCCTGGTTATAAACGAAACCTTGAGTTTAGTCACCGGGAACTTTGTACTCATTATATGATGTGAGTTGAAAAATGAACTTTGGGCCCTATTATGACCCTAGAGGACACACTGCGGGCCTGCCGCAGTAGCAGTAGGGAACACGCTGCTAAGCAGGCGGCATCCCGACTGACGCATTACGACATCACCGCAGGGCTGGCGGTGTGTCGGTGGCACAGTCATGGACGCGGCATACTGTGGCTCTAGGAAAGAGCCTGCAGCCAATGCCAACCATGCTGCAATGCCCCCGGACGGTCGTGCGCACTGTTTCCCTGCAGCACCATCTGGTGGAGAAGGAGTGCATGCAACAGGGTTGATGGCATGGGGGCAAACACAGCTGCCACCAGTAACATGTCTCAAGGGCACACTCACCCCAGAGACATGTTTGTGCCCCAAAACCTGCCTGTCTTCCGACCATTTCATGGCGATGTCCCCACCATGAAAAGGTCGGCAGAAAAGCAGATCGTGATCAGCCCCGCGGTGGAAATGCCAGGACCGGCTCTAAGAGCCACTGCTGGCACTGCCACTGTGGTAGCTGACATGTTGTCGGTGGCGGCGGTCCATCCACCCTGCTCATGATCCAGCGGTCGGACTGCCAGGGTAGTGGGTGGTTGGAATGTCAAACTGCAACAGCAGTTCAAGGACTGCTAGAGTCATAATTGGGCCCTATGCCTCTCACATTTTCAACGCACATGCCAAGAACAGGATGCCTGTATTTTCGGTTTAATTTTAGAAGCATATGGCCAAACATAAGTATTGAAATAAGGACGAGACCTTTTTCTGTTCAACATTCTATGCTTTACAGAGAATAAATGAATGTGAAAAGTGTATATTAAAACATATACTGAAGAAGAGAGAAAAGAGGATAAGGCCAGTTGGCTGACAGAATCAGTGGCATTTTGCATACCTCACTGTGAAGGTCCAGCAAATATGGTACAGCCATGTCGTAGTGAGTAACCACCTGTCCCTCAATGTGTCTAAATTGAGATGTGTGGCCATTTCTGTTCTGAGAGATACACGTTGGGAGGCTTCTCTGCTTCTTCTGCTCTTTTTGACAGAAATACTGGTATTCAGAGTCTACCTATTCTTGTAGATTTTCTTCTGTGTAGCTTGATCCACATTTCTTCTTTTTGGAATTTGGTCTGAAGAATCCATCTTCTTATGAGACACAAAACCTCTTGTCGGAGATTATATTTATGTCTTTCGAGACCTTATCCATCGTGAGAGCCTAATTTCTTCTTGAGAGGAGACAGCTATACCCCTGTGGGGTAAGGTCTGCTTTGTGGAATTTTGGATATTTGCTTTGAATTTGGACTGCTTGCTAGGGAGTCTGAAAGTGGAGCATTGTCAACTTTTCACACAAGTTGGTGAGATGTTGTTCTACATGGCACCCCTCGCCCACGTCGCCCGACAGCACAACCTCAACATCATCTCCTACGCCGACGACACCCAGCTGATCCTCTCCCTCACCAAAGACCCTCACACCGCCAAAGCCCACCTCCACGAAGGAATGAAGGCCGTCGCCGAATGGATGAGGACCAGCCGCCTGAAGCTGAACTCGGACAAGACGGAGGTCCTCATCCTTGGTTCCAACCCTTCAGCATGGGACGACTCCTGGTGGCCGACATCACTGGGAACAGCCCCGACACC
Source organism: Calotriton arnoldi (assembly GCA_963921515.1). Taxonomy (NCBI): domain Eukaryota; kingdom Metazoa; phylum Chordata; class Amphibia; order Caudata; family Salamandridae; genus Calotriton; species Calotriton arnoldi. Next base: position 8,090 of record CAWUFW010026760.1, read on the forward strand.
CACCGACCACGCACGCAACCTAGGGGTCACCCTCGACCCCACCCTCTCCATGACTAAGCAGGTCAACGCCGTTTCCTCATCCTGCTTCAACACCCTCCGAATGCTCCGCAGGATCTTCAAGTGGATCCCCACCGAAACAAGAAAAACAGTCACCCAGGCCCTCGTCACCAGCAGGCTGGACTACGGAAACGCCCTCTACGCAGGAACGACGGCTAAGCTCCTGAGACGGCTGCAACGCATCCAGAACGCCTCTGCACGTCTTATCCTCGACATCCCCCGACGCAGCCACATCACACCCCACCTGAGAGACCTGCACTGGCTCCCTGTCAACAAGAGGATAACCTTCAAGCTCCTCACCCACGCACACAAAGCACTCCACAACTCCGGACCAGCCTACCTCAACAGACGACTCAGCTTCTACACCCCCACCCGCCAGCTCCGCTCCACCAGCCTCGCCCTCGCCACAGTCCCCCGCATCCGGAAAACGACCGCCGGCGGCAGATCCTTCTCCCACCTCGCCGCCAAGACCTGGAACACCCTCCCCACCAACCTTCGGCAGACCCAAGACCTACTGGCCTTCAGAAGACTCCTCAAGACCTGGCTCTTCGATCAGTAGCAGCACCACCCCCCTCTTCCCCCAGCGCCTTGAGACCCTCGCGGGTATGTAGTGCGCTTTATAAGTGACATGATTGATTGATTGATTGATCATTGTTAGAATATAATACAATCTACTTGTGATATGTGGGCTGATTACTTTGAATATTGGCTACTTGCTTTGTAGTATAAAAACTGAATGTTACCACCTTGTCACAAATAATTTGGCAAAGTTGCTGTTTCTGTTTTTTTTTGTTTCACCAGTTCTTACATAACCCATTGCAGTTAACTGTGGCTGGATTAGGGAGGGGGGAATAAGGGACTGCATTGATGTTTGCTGGAATAGGCCTATCCGTCCTGCTGCCCAAGGGCTCACTGAAGCCTGAATAGGAAAATGTTTTTCTTTCCTTGTAGTGTTTGGTAAAGAAACTGCAGCATGAGAGAGGGCTACATGACGGAAAGAGTGAGACAAACACAGTCCCCCAGGTGTTGCAGTCGGCTAACGTGGGAACCAGACCATTAGGCAAACACATGGTTAAAATTCTACGTTTTTCCTGTGGACCCATAAACGGAAATACAGCATCAAGTTGACCAATTTTCTAGGCAATCCAAAATGGAATGTCCTCCCGATTAGGTGGGTGTTTGCCCATAGCTGAATTCACAATCACTGGACTAATAACCAGTCCCAGAGCTTGGTGTGCCTGAGCAGTCGCATCAGCCCTATCGTACTCGCTAAAAAGGCACGGTAAACAAATTGTATTAGGCGTTGATATAAAAGAACAATCTGGTTACATAATGCATGCAAGTCAGCCAAATTTCGGATCAGCCACATTTGGGTGAGGTGTAAATCCTGCAAGAGTAGGCCAGGTGGTCCTGTCAATACTTAAGGGGCCCATACAAACAATGCCGTGAACATGGAGAAGGGCGCCATTAAACCAAGTCCAGTGTTCCCAGACCGTGGGAGGAATTTCAAGAAGTGCATAAGGACGATAAACGTTCGCTGCAACAGTATAAATATGAAAGATATTATCATTAGCGTCGACAGCCGGAAAAGTGACCCAGGAATAGAAAACTTCAAAGCGGTACGCTGCATCCGCTACAATCACAAAAACACAGGAGCTCCAGCATTAGGGACTCCATGTGCCAGTAAGTGTTGAGTAACTGCCGGGCGGCAATAAGCCTCAATGGCTACAGCCATAATCTACAAGCTAAGGATTCAAAAAGGCAGCACAAACGTGGGTAAGAATCTTTTAATATTCAAGCTGTAAAACCAACAGAAGTAAGTGGTCTCTAAAAACTGTGGAGGATAAGTTCCAAACACCACGGACGTCTCTGCAAGATGGTGTAAGGGTATTGTGTAAAGGCATAAGCGCTACTCAGGGTTCCCGCAAGTAAGTACCAGACCAAACATTGGCAGCTTCATGTTGCAGGGATTCTGCTTAGGAACAGAACTATGCTTGGGACAATAGAACATCAGTAGTTAGGGACTGAGTCACCATGCCACCTCGGTATCATGAGTCCTAGTCCGACCGGCTATAGTGCCTCACTTGCCTTCCTACTCATAACCAGAGGAACAAGTGAATTGACACCCCAGAAAACAACACTCTCGATCCTTCCAGGGATCACCGTGACAGGACACTCCCTTTCACTCAGACACTCATACTCATTCACAGTAAGATATGAAAGAGAGACAAAGGAAGTTTGAAATGTTTATTTATACTATCGTGCTCTGAAATGCAGTATACGTGCCACACTTAGAAAACAACTTCCTAGCAAAAATACCATCAGCAATGTCAATAAACCGTATACTATGAAAAGCCCTGTCATATTATAAGACAATATAGCCTAACTCTCCTACCTTCTACAGAATCAAAATTGTTTATACAGCAAAGATCGCTGGGTTTAGCAGCGGCCCCCGTACCTTAGCATACTCAGATGAACATTCTACATCTCAGATACAGCTGTGATACAGTGATGTGCATACCTATATGACAAGGTTCACATGTTCATAAACAACAGCTGTATTTCTGTGTTGTGTCTAGGTGCGAGTGACTGACCAGAACAAAATAACAAGGGACATTGTTGTTTGACCTTGTCTGCTGTTCAGACTAAATCCCAGGAAAGAACAGAACTAGAAAACAACTGCAGGTTCTGTGTGAAAATATAATGTGGCACAAAAGCAAACTTGATTATGTAGTAACATGTACAAAGCTAAAGCGGCCTGAGTCGTGCACAATTAGGCTAAAATAGTGAAAATTACAATAGGACCTATATAGAACACATGACACTATTACATGGGATGTAAGTCCTGACTAGGGTGGGGGAAGTGCAATTTCTGAACAAGGATTTGCCTACGGGTTTGACTCACCCTGTGACACTTGTAACAGAAGGAGACCCACATACCTCAAGGACTAGGGGGCATACTTACACACCCCTATTGCCATAGGAATGTCACTTTTTGCGACGTTCCTTTGGCGATAGGGGTTTCACCTTATTTGCAAGGCGGAGTTAAGCCACTTAACGTGGCTTAACGCTGCCTCGTAAATAAGGCCTCTTTTCATGCTAGCCTTAGCGTGAAAGGGGTAGGCAATCAGTGTTGCGGTGGGCGTTCCACCGTAGCACCCTTTGATTTTGATGCTGCCCCCTAATTACAACGGTGGTATAAAAAGGAGGCAGCACCAAAATTAAGACCAGGGAAAACCTGGTCTTAACATGGTGAAACGAGGAGAAATGGTTTATTTCTCCTCGTATTTCTCCTCGTTTTTGCTGTTTCGATGTGTGCTGCATTATGCATCACACGTAGAAACAGGAAATTGATATGAATGATTGGTTATTTGGAGGAAGAAGTCCCTTCCTGCACATAAACAATAATTTAAAAAGTGACGATTTGCAAGCTCTATATCTGCTGCACAATGCAGCACACATAGGAGTTGCAAATCACCATTCTGGATTGTTTATGTCCAGGAAGGAACACCTTCCTGCACATAAACAATCATTCCTTCAACGCAGGCACCCTTGCATTATGGTGCAAGGGCGCCTGCGTTGGCTCTAGGCAGCTGAATTTAGCACCAGAGCAGTGAGAAACACAGGGGTGTGCTTTATTTTTTTAAATGCGGCGCATCCCAGCGTTTCTAAAGTGAGAGAGCGCTGCGTTAGCAATTTTGGAGCTAATCTGCGCTTTGCCACTTTCTCGAAAATATGCCCCTGTGTCTGATTTTATTCCCTGTGTTACCATATTATTGCAAAACTTGTGTCCTCTTGGGTATTATCCAAACTAACTGTTCCCATCATCATTTCTTGTATTATTATACTATGATGACATTATGGTATATCTTTTTGGTTGAGCTATTATAGTATCTTTAGCATGTGTTTGTTTTGTTATCTTATTGTTTTAGGTTTGTTTTTTGTTGGTTGGTATTGTTGGGTGGGGGGGATATATTATGGCCTGTTCTCACCGTTTTTGTACTATCTCCTTAAGGTGATGTAATGCCTTGGAGCTTTGTTTACATCATGATCTTTGGAATGTGATGGGCACTTGGCAACAAGGAGATTTACGAGTGAGAGAAGCTGTGCTGGCTGTTCTGTCCTTGGTGTGGATATATCAAGGGGAACTGAAGTTAACCTGTGTACGAGTGTTCTCTCCACATATTCAATGCTGAATACATGTAGCCAGAGGGTGAGTTCCTCTATACCGTTCCTTCAGTGCCACTTATTTCTAGCTCTAGGGACGCTGGCTGTTAATATGCCATTGTTTTATGGTTATTTAGTGATATGATTACTTAACAGGTAGAAAGGACCCAAATGTCCAGCCATGTTTTTTTACATGGCCAGCCACCAGCCGCCTGTTGGTGCTGAAACTCCACTCAATGACCTGTGTAAACCATGGACAGAGAAGTGGGAATCCTACTCTCAGTACACTACCGATTGAATAGGATATGCACACAGCTGGCCACAAATGCAGTAGGCCCAGGGTTGTGGAGTGTGACGGCATGTTTGGCTCTCCCTCTCTGTACTGTATGGTTGGTAGAGTGGCCTGAGCATCTCTAAAGCTGAGCACTCAACATCAATCTAAGGTGTACCTCTCTGCATGGAGTCTGATACCTCCCTGTGTTAGAGACTAGCACTTTCTCCTCCCAAACACACCTCGAAAGTGCTGGACTATTTCACAAGAGCTTTTAGAGCTTTAGATGTTTTAGAACGTGTAAGTCTAAAGAAAAGTGGGCTGAAAAGGCATTGTTGGACTGAATGTTTTCAAATCTTTCTCATGTGATGAACTCCACTTGTGGAAAGAAGGCTTACTCGCTTCACTTGCTCACTGCAGTCTTGCATTTGGTATTATTCATGCAGGCATAGGGTGGCATGAGTGGTGTAAGTAGGTGGTGTCAAAGTTGGACTAGTTGGATGTTTGCTGGAATAGGCCTATCCATTCTGCTGCTCGAGGGCTCGCTGAACACTGAATAGGAAAATGTTTTTCTTTCCTTGTGGTGTATGGTAAAGAAACTGCAGCATGCACTTACCAGCTGATAATAAAGCCAACAGAAAACATTGCGAGCAACAATAGACGTGTTTCTTTTGAGGCTACTGCATCAGGTCAACAGAGCCTTCTTGTCCCATCATTAGATGTGGGTCAAGGAGGGCTGTGGTAGCTGACAGCAGGGTATGTGTCTGGCTAGTCTATTAGGTGTAGTATAAATGCTACAGTACCTACTGCTGTCTGCAAAACCCAAAATGGCTATAGCAAACAACCATAGTCCCAATATTGTTTCTATTGTACTACGTCTAGCATACTACTAGGACACCAGGGGTGCTGGCACCTTCTCCAATCCTCCTTCTCTCACCAATTGATGTGGGAGGTGGGGACTGGGACATTTGACAGCATAATCTAAAGCCCGTCTTAGAAGCACCGTTTCGTGCAGGTAGGTTGAGGGAGTAGCCTCTCTCTATTTCCATTATACTCCAAAGTCTTCCATCAGAGTTGCATGGTCTGTTTAGACTGGTCATGGAGGGATAGAGAGGGTTGTGCGAAGAAGAAGGAGTGTCAGCATGGCGAGGAAAATGGACAGAGTCGATGCAGGGTAGCAAAATAGAGTATGGCAATGTATTGGCGTGTCCAAGAAATCTGTAGAGGGGTAGAGTGAACAGAAGAAGAGGGGCAAGAAACAGTAAGCTAAAGATGTGGAAGTGTGATAATATTTAATCTGAAAGAATATTTATGGCATCATGTGATCTGATTTTCATCTAGATAAAAGAATTAAATTAGAATATTATTTTATTTTAGGATTGTTATTTTTGATTTATAATATTCTTTAAATGTATGCTTTATTTGTTTTATGTGCACCTTCATGGTCTAATTGCAAGGCATGTGTGCATTATAAATAAATAATACATTGGGAAGAAAAGAGAAAGGCATAGCAGTGGGAGTGTTTGAGTGAGGGAGACAGGAAGGGAAATGTCTCTCTCAGAGTGGATGTGTTTCTTCCAGATGGGGATAGCTGGAGTATACTTAATGATTGCCCTAATCAGGAACTAAAGGAATGGTGACTAACAGAACAAAGAAATTACATATTTATTGAGGAGTTATATAAGGTACTGTGTGTTGCCCTTCAGAGCGTTTGGCAGATGAAACTACAATTTGCTGATGAGAGTAGGTTGACGTCTAGCAAGACAGGATCAGTGACCTTTCCCACCGTTCACTATATTGAGTCTGCAAGATCACCCTTTCTCACTAAAACCCATCCAAGGGTATCACAGCATTTGTGCTACATTAATAGGTAGTGCCTGATGATGTTACCGAGAGATAGAATTTGAAAGGGTAAACATGAAAGAAAACATACTTTTTTTTTTTTTACCAGAAGTTTAAAGTATTTACTGGCAACCGCAGAGAAAGATACAACGCGTTTCGACCGCACTCGGTCTTGATCACGTGACACATAGTTGCCGTTACACATTTTTAAAGGCATCCATTCATTTTTTTTTTTTTTTAAACATATTTTTATTGACATTTTGTTTTTAAGACAATTGCTCATACATATAACTCAGTTATTTACTATACATTTCGTAATCATCATTGAGGCATTTTCTAAATATGTTAGCTAGGTAGTACATCAGAACACGAGCCATTATTTTCTCATGTGCATTCCACCTTCCCCGACTCACATCTACCAGATATCGTGCATTACATTTAGCCATGCCATGGAAAATGTCTACCTCTACTTCACGGTCCCATCCCGGTAAGTGGCTTCCAGCCGTACCCTTGGCTCGGTAATGTCGTCATCTATTCCAGTTCCTATTTTAAAACACTTAAACAGATAACAAAACTTCATGCAGAGGGGGTTCTTGGAGCACCCCACTCCAGGGAGATATCGCTCAATGATAACTGTGAGCTACAATCGCCAGATTAAGTGTACTTCCTAGGGGGGTCTCTTTCCTCTTATTAATCCCTTTCTAGGTCCATTCCCGCTCCTCAACCTGGGGTCTGTAAAGTCCCTTTAGTATGCATTTGTGCATGTCTGTTCCTATCTAAGGTGTGTCATCTATTACAATAAAACAAGGGTCACCCACTGTCCCTTTCGGGCTCCTCTCCTGCATCCTGCCCTTGCTCTGGATTCTCCCAGGACGACAGGGCCTCTTTCCAGAGGTCCGCTATAGGTCGCTACCAAATGCCCTTCGATTCCTCCCAGCTTAAGGCCCTGCTCTCCGCCCCCGCCCAATTAATGACATCTCGGTTCCAGCTGGCCACCTGCGGCCCAGAAAGGGACTTCCACTCCAGGGCTATCCTGCGTTTGGCCAGTCCCAATGCCAAATCAATTAGTCTATTCCCCACCTTCCATTTAGTCGGTCATGGGAAGAGGCCAAGCAGGCAGTTTTCAATCGTGGGGTCCAATACCCTCCCCAGTACCTCCTTGATCTTGGCCAGAATCCCCTCCCAGTACTTGCGGATAATGTCACAGCTCCAAGTCATGTGCAGAAAGCCTGCATCTGCCTGCTTATACCTCGTGCAGTTCCTCACTTCACCCCATACATAACATTGAGTCGGTGTGGAGTCATATAGGTCATATGTATGTCATTGAATTGCGTGTACTTGAGCCTAGTGTTCCGGGATATCTTCTTGGGGGACCGAAGGACCTTACTCCATTCTGCTTCAGTAAACACTCTACCTATCGCCCTCTCCCACCTCCCCCGGAGCTCCCCCAGTGGAGCGACGGACGCAGTGACCAGGGCCTCATGGTGCCATTTCATTTGGTGCCCCACGATACCCAGAGTAATCAGCGCATGTAGTACTGGGTGCGTCGCCGGCTCCTCCCTGCCCCTGCCCCACAGCTGTTCAAAGGTACGGACCAAGGCCTCATAGTGTAAGAACTGTCCCGAGGGAAGACCATAACTGTCCATCAAGTCAGCAAACGGGACCAGGGAGCCATCTTGGTAACAGTCGCCCACGGTGTCCAGGCCTACCTCCGTCCATGTTGTCAATTGCTCAGCCGTGAACGTCGTCACAGGTTCCCCATGTGGGAGCCCAACCATGGGCAGTGTGGGGGTGTACCACGGGGACCCCCCCAATCTGCGTTCACAGCGCCTCCAGGTTTGCAGGGCTGTGAGCTGTAGCGCAGACCGGTATGGAGCGACCACTGCCGGTCTCAACAGTTTTGCTATCAGTATTTCAGGCCTATCGTTTGGTTCCATCAACCAAGTTCCCTCTGCGTTCACACCTCCACCCATTGTGCTAGCCATTGCAGTTGGGCGGCCAACATATACAGCTCAAAATCAGGCACTCCCAACCCGCCTTCCGTCATGGGACGCTGTAACGTCCTAAGGGAAACTCTTCGTCTGTCATCACCCCGTATTAGATCTCGCAATAGTGAGTTCACTGATCTGAACCATCCTCGGGGCATCAAGGTCGGCAAATTTACAAAAAAATATAAAAGCCTCGGCAACATGACCATCTTAGTCAAGGAGATCCGCGCCATAATGGGCAGCTGCAAGGTTCGCCAGAAAGACACACAAGCTCGGAGGGACCTCCGCGCCCTTCCCAAATTCCCTTCTTTCAGGTCGTCCATAGAATGGAAGACATGAATGCCCAGATACTTAAAGGAATGCGGAGCCCAATTAATGTCCGCCGATAACCCTACCGGACGAGGGGTCTGTCCCACCAGTGGAAAGAGATAAGTTTTCTTTTTGTTAACCCGCAGGCCCGATAGAGCCTCAAACCGCTCCAAAAGGGAAAGGGCAGTCGCAGTGCCCGTTACCCCTGTCCGCAGATAGACCAACAGGTCGTCCGCGTACAATGAGATAGTGTGATCCGTCCATCTAGTTGGATACCTATACCCTCCCCGCCCTTCCGTATCAACGCTGCGAGAGGTTCAATCGCCATGGTGAACAGTAGGGGCGAGAGGGGGCACCCCTGTCGGGTCCCTCGTTGTATAGAGTATTGAGAAGACACAGTCTTCCCGGTACAAACCCTCGCCGTGGGGGATTGCCACCCATTTCTCCCAATCCTCCCGCAGTCCGAGCCGTATCATTGCCTCGAAGAGGTAATCCCATCCGACCGTATCAAAGGCCTTCTCCAAATCGACCAAGAGCACAGCTGCTGAAGGTGTAGATTTTGTTTCGTCGTGGAGAAGGACTGAGAACAGCCTGCGGAGGTTGTATGATGTATTCCGGGAGGGAATGAACCCATTTTGGTCAGGGTGTATGATGGAGTGCATATGCAGGAGTAGTCGGAGCGCTAATATTTTGCTAAGACTCTTAAAATCCAGTTTAAGCATAGACAACGGTCTATACTCTGTAACTGGAGCACTGTTTTCTTTACTCTTGGGGAGGGGAATCACCAGCGCACTCTGAGTGGATTCAGGAAGGCTGCCGAGTCGTAAGGACTCCGCATATAGGGTCACTAGGCGTGGCGCCAGTTGGTCCACGTATCTCGCATAAAATTCAGCCGGCAGGCCATCGGGCCCTGGTGTTTTCCCAGTCGCCATGTCCGCTATAGCTACTCTGACCTCCCGCAGTGTCACTGGGCCCCCTAGGTCTCTCCGCTTCTCCTCGTCCAGCGTCCGAAGTGACAACGTGTCCAAGAAGTCTTGGATACTGGAACGAGAGGCCGACACCGGAGCGGTGTACAGCCTTTCATAATACACACGAAACAGGTTATTGATGGCATCAGGGTCGTAAACCAGCTCACCTGTAGTCATCCGAATCTGTGTGATCAGCGACCCTCTACTCTCAGGCTTGATCAGCCATGCCAGCAGGCGACCGGCCTTCCCTTCCTCCCTCTGTACTTTATCTAAATATTCCCTGTAGCTGTGGCACCTCAGCCTTTCCAGTATGTCATTATAGTTCGCATGAGCCTCCTGTAGTTGCGCTGCCGAGGTGGCATCCCGTCCTTGGGCATTATCTAGTTGTCGGATCCTGGACTCTAGATCCAAGAGCTCCTGTCTAATTTCCCTCTGAGCTCCGATCGACTGACCTAGGCAGTGCCCCCTCACCACCACCTTAAAAGCCTCCCATTCCATCAACACCGAGAACGCTGAGTTGGCATTTAGCGGAAAATATGTGTCAATAAGGGTCTCGAGAGAATCTCGGAAAGGCGCATCCTCCAGTGCCTGGGGGTTCAATCTCCATAATGGGATTGGGGGACGTTTCCCTAGGGGTTGGTGCGTCATAAGCAGGGGACTATGGTCCAAAGTAGTCCTGCCCAGATTCTCTGAGTGTGTAACAGAGGCACTAAAGGCCGGCGTGCACAGGAAAGTGTCTAATCTGGTGTGGACCTGGTGCATTGGGGAAAAGAATGAGTATTCCTTGTCAGTCGTGTGTTGTATCCTCCAAACATCTACTAGGTCCCATTGTTCTATCCAACCCCGAAATCCTGCTGCCATGCGGTGGGCCTGTGCTCCCAGGAGAGGTGGGTGTGAGTGGTCCGCCGCAACGTCCGCGACGCAATTGAAGTCACCCCCAATCACTGAATACTCGCCCACACAATCCGCCATCCGAGTCAAAAGGGCATTGAGAAACATCACCTGCTCTGTGTTGGGTGCATATACACTGCCCAGCATCACCTCTCTCTCCGCCAGTCTCCCAGTTACTAATACGTATCTGCCCTCACTATCAATCTTGGTGCTGATGTGTTCAAAGGGTACCCCAGGTCTTACCCATATCAGCGCCCCTCTGGCATACGCCGAAAAGGTAGTAGCGTATATTCGACCCCTCCATCTCAGGCGCAATTTTTCAACCTCACTGCCAATCAAATGGGTCTCCTGCAAAAAGGCGACATGAACGTCCCTTCTCTTTAAGTATGTGTACACCTTGTGTCTCTTAGACATGGACCCCATCCCCCTTATATTCCAAGATATAAACTTTAGCGCAGTATGTTTAGGTAATATAGCATCAGGGTCCCCCCCACTCTCCAGTCTCCTCTGCGCTCCCAGTTGGTAGCTCTCTCAGGCACCCCTTTCCACCCTCCTCCACACTTAAAACACAAAAAGTCAACAACAAAAAACCCTAGTAAAACAACTCCCCGAACCCAGAACGGTCTGGCAACGGCCATCCGCCCAAACCACAGATAGAACTGCATAAGTTAGTAAAGGCCCAAAGCAGCTAGCTTAAGGACCTAACGGGAGCGTGGCAATCACCCCAAATGGTCAGTACAAGACAATAGGGTCATGCATGTGGCGCTACAGCCACAGTTGGCTGGACCGGCCAGCGCCCAGGGGCCCACCCAGCCGCCCCCGCCCTTTCAGGAACCCCAGAGCGAAAGAGACAGGGCAAGACTGTAAAGAACAAGAGAGAGAAAAACAGCAGTGAAATGGCAGCCAGCACATTAAATAATCTCATCAGCTGTGTTTGGGGTCACCGTGGGCAGTTTTACACTTCCACTGCGAGACGAGTCTGAGTCTGATCCATCAGTCCCTTTTCCAGATCCAGAACCTTTCTCCGACGATGATCTCCTGCCCTGCATCATAGCTGCCACCGCCTGTAGTGCCTCAGCCCTTTCCTTCTCTGTCTGTGAGGAGCTTGGTTTCTTTGAGATTCCCCGCCTCTGTCATCTCCTGAGTCTCTTTCCGGGTTCTCGTTCCTTGGCTGAGGCTGCCATCTTCTGTGATGCAGATAGGCCGTCCATTTTATAAGCCTCAATCCAGTCCCACGCAGCTTTGGGGTCTTCGCAGAAGTGTGTCTTCCCGTCCAACAGGACACGCAACTGGGCCGGGAACATCAGTGAATATTTGATCCCTTCCTCCCGCAGGGCACTTTTAACTTCCAGGAACGGGGTACAACGCCTCTGGACCTCCAAGGTATAGTCCGGGAAGAGCGAGACTTTACTATTCCCGACCACATAGGGTCCCTGAGTTTGAGCCTTTTGCAAGAGGGTGTCCCTGTCCCTAAAGTGGAGAAGCCTGGCCACCACCAGCCACGGGGGGCACCCCGGGGCCGGCGGCCTGGCTGGCACGCGGTGCGTCCTCTCCAATGTGTAGAAAGGTAACAAACCCTCTGGTGCAACCACATCTCGGAGCCAGCTCTCCAAGTACTTGAGCATGTCATCCCCTTCCACTCCTTCCGGCAGACCCAGGACCCTCACGTTGTTCCTTCTGTTCCGCCCTTCCACGTCCTCTGCTCTCCTCTCCAATGTGCGGACCCTGTTAGACAGGTCTCTTATCTGCAGTGTCAATGACTGGTGCGCCGGTGTAATGTCCGCCAGGGAAGATTCAATCAGCTTCACCCTGTCAGCCAATTTAGCATGTTCCGCTCTCAGCAGGCCCAGTCCCACTGCCACTGTGCTTATGTCCTGGTGCAGTGTTGCTTTAGTATCTGCAATGGCCTCCAGTATTTTGGACAATTGCTGCTGGACCGGGTTATCTGAGGGCTCATTCCCAGATTCTTTCTGCGCTTGCTCCTGTATGGCATCTTCCTGTTCCAGGGGGGGTCCCAACTGTTTCCCCCGGGTTTTTCCCATCTTAGGAGGGGGTGTGATGACCACACGATGGTCTAGTCTGTGTTTCCCGGGCCTGCAGTATCTTCGCCCTACTCCAGTGTGTCATGACCTCAACACGGTCTGTGGCCCTCTATTGAGCAACTGGTATCAGAAATCCAGCCTCACCAAAGCCGTCCATTCCAGGAAACACAGTCTTCTTCAGTTTAAGGGTGCCCGTGTGTATACCTTCCCGGTACCTCTCAGTCCCAAGCCCGCAAATACCAGCCCCGGGCAGATTCTCCCAACTCCGGGGCCAACTCGGACGAACCCACTGTCTGACCCTTCTTGTGTCTTTCTCCTGGCTCTGCCTCGTCTCCAGTTCAGGCCTCCTCGCTGGGTTCCACCCTGTCACCCGATACGGGCTCCTGGGGACCCAGCGGTTCCACCGCTGATTCCTTGCTGCCTTCACTCGCCCCGCGTGGCACCAGCGCTCTCTAGCCACCACCTGTACTCGCGTCCGAGAGGCCTGGAATATTGCCTCTCTTCTCCCTGGCAGCCCGGGGTACTCACCCTGTTACCCGATACGGGCTCCTGGGGACCCAGCGGTTTCACTGCTCCGTTCCTTCCTGCCTTCACTCGCCCCACGGGGCACCAGCGCTCTCCAGCCACCACCTGCTCTCGCGTCCGGGAGGCCTGGAATATCGGCTCTCTTCTCCCTGGTAGCCCGGGGTACTCACACTCCAAGCGGCGCTGGCACTCTGCTGCCTGGGTCGTGGTCAGCCCCTCCACCACACCACTATATGCTTCTGGTCCCCGCTTGGCCTGCTTACCGGAGTTTCGGTGTAGTTGCGGGCCTCCACTTGCCCCACCCCCAGCCGGGACGTTCACGCTGCAGTCGCCGGTCCATCGCGGCGCTGTCGGAGCGTCGCTTGGCCACTTGCTCCGTCTCTCAGCAGTTGATATCCGCTGTCTGCTCCTCTCCACACGCTACCGGTCCTGCATCCGCACTTGCTATGGCTCCTCAGCTCCGGGCCGCTTCCCTCGCGTCCTGGGCCTGGGCCGCCATCTTGCGTGCGCTCTGTCTGTGAGCTTGCTCCCAGTCCGTCACTCTCCCGATCACTCCCGGGCTACAGGGGGGGCCAAATTAGCCACCGGTGCTCTCTGGGCGGGTCAGGCCCCACCGAGGCGCCCCTGGGCCCCAGCCGTCTCCGATAGTACAGGATAATGTGGCCGGCTGGCGCGGAGCTCTTCGCTCACGCGTCCACCATTCTCGGCTACCAAGCCACGCCCCCCGAAAGAAAACATACTTGAGGGCATCTAACACATTTCCTTATAAGTTAGCCACTATTATTGTTTGAGGTAATGATTGATGACTCTCATCTTGCCCCATTATTGAAACAACTTTTTAAGCCTTTCTGGCATTTACAGTGCACATGTCCAAAACAGGAGGGTGATATTCCATGTACAATTTTAGAAGCATATGGCCAAACAGAATAAATTAAAATGATGAAAATAAGCCTTTGCTATTAAAAACAACGTTCTGTATTTCACAAAGTACATTAAAGAAAAAATAATGATTAGAATATATAATAAAGAAGCTAGATAAAATTGTTTGAAAGACCAGTTGGTCCACAGGGTCATTGGCATAATATAAACTTCACTGTTAAGGGCAAGGAGACATTGAAGCTTAAAACTTTATTTATAGAGTTTTAGAACAATGAATCAATACAGAAGAAGCACAAAGGAAATTACAAGGGACTGAAGAGATACAAAATAATTATCAGCACGTACAATACAAAGAGCAATTCATGCCAGTGCACATTATATATGAAATAAATGACACCTATTAAAGTCAACGTGAAAGAATGAATAAGTGGAGAGAGAACATGAGATGGAGTATGAAGAAGAACAGGCAGCTACACTGCATCACCAACTTAAAGGGCAACCCAATACTGGCCATGTTGAAGTAAACACCAGAGTCATCACAAAGAATACATGTATGTTCCCAGTCACGCGTTAAACTCAGTGGGGTATGCATCAACTATGCTCGGGTCCCTCTATAGCAATAGGGAAAAGCAGCAAATAGTCTTGCAGTTGTTGCGATATGTTCTTGGGACTGGAGGCTGGTGTTATAATGTAGCATATATATCACTCGTGGTATCGCAGTATACCAAATCACGAATCCGCGCCTTTGCCGTTGGGGCGGTAGTGCTGCCCTAGTGCAGGGACACCTAACGTTTAGCCAATAACAGAGCAATGGCGGAATAACATCGAACTCCTGCAGGCAATAGCTTAACATAGCCTAATAATGCAATTAGTGCGGTCGAAGTAAGTGCAAAATCAATCATCCACGATAAAATGGAAAAACATTCCTCCTAATAAGAAAGTATCGGGGCACAGTTCCACACCAGATGTTCCGCTGCGCATCTGGGACAACAGTGCGATTTGGCAGGGTCAATTTTAGCGATGAGATGTGGGGTAGTGTATGCCCGGTGTAGGTATTTAAAGTGCATTCGCTTGTGTTGATGGTTATTGGAGACAAATCGTGTCTGTTCATAACAATAGTACCATGTCACGTCCAGCAGTGGGGAGCCCAAGTCTTTCCCCCATGCTACCCAAGCCCCCCCCACCCCGGCAGGTCTCAGTAGGAGAGATGAATGGTATAATAGAGAAACCAAATGGGCATTATCAGGGGACATAATTACCATAGTAAGTGGTGGGAAGTCCAAAGGCTCCGCAGGGAAGAACGAGAGTGTAGAATGCACTGTGTTGTATAGTCAATGCAGAATGAATCCGTCCATATAGGACACGTCATGCCCCTCTGTCAACAAAGAGATTGCCCAGTGTGTGAAGCCGACACGTGTCCAATGTTCGCTTAGTGAATGCCTCCGCAGTCATCGGAAGCCAAGGATTATCTGGGAGAGGAATATGTGGGGAATATAAGAAGTTAAAGCCCAGGTAACGTTTGAGTCTGGTCCAGGCCCAGTGCATAGTAGGGACCATCTGTATTTCTGATGGAGTCCTGGGGAGACCTTGCGGCATAATGGTTGAAAGGGGATATGGGTGGGCCTGAGTCCATTCCGGCTTTAGGAATTGCAAGCGAGCATCCGGGTGGTACCAATAAAACGCAAAATGGGCCTGTGCTATAAGATAGTAGAGATAGAAGTCAGGGACCCCAAACCCCCGCGCGTAGGGCAAGGTTAATGTTTGCCAGCTAATTCTTGGTTGTTTACCGGCCCAGACTAGCTGTATGAGCATGCTACACAAAGTGTCAAAGAAATCGCCCATCAGGACTATGGGGATATTAAGAAATAGATAGAAAAACCGAGGTAACACCACCATCTTGATGATGGCAATTCTGCCAGCAATGGATAAGGGGAGTTTAATCCACTAATCGATTTGGGATGAAAGCCTATCGATAGCAGGGCCATAATTGAGGTGGAGGACCTCTGCGTTGTTCTGATGCAGATAGATGCCCAGGTATTTGGGGAAATCTGTGCACCACTGTAAAGGAAACTCAAGGGGACAGGGGACAGTAGCCTCAGTCAATGGAAAAAAATCAGATTTGCTCCAATAGTAAGTCCCAAAAATACCCCAAATCGGATGACCTCTCGGAGAAGGGGAGAAAGATTGAATTCGGGGTCTCTGACGAACAGAGCATTACCACGTCTGCATATAGGGAAGCCAAAAGGGGGCCATGATGGAAATGCAATCCGCACCCCAAATGGCGCTCCTGGAAATTACGCACCAGGGGATCCATGGCGATGATAAATAATAGGGGCGAGAGAGGATACCCATGTCTAGTGCCTCGTGAGAGTGTGAACTGGTCGGTTAATGCGCCATTCACCTTGAGTCGGGCCAATGGGGCAGTATAGAGTAGACGGACAAGGTCCTGAAAGCCCTTTGGCACACCCAGTTTCCGTAGCGTAGCATGCAAAAAGGACAATTCCAGCTAATCAAACGGCTTCTCGGTGTCGAGTAAAACTGCTGCAGCAGGGTGATCAGGAGTTATTTGGTTAAGGACAGCGAATACAGTTTGGAGATTAACCAATGTAGAGCGATTTGGAACGAATCCAGATTGCAATGGGGAGAATATGCTGTCCATAAGAAGGGAGAGGCGAGTAGCAAGGACCTTAGCCAAAATGATGTTGTCGTGATTTAGCAGGGACAAGGGTATGTATGAGGTGCAACTCTGTGGAGATTTGCCTGGTTTAAGTAAAAGAGTTATCACCGTCTCACGCATTGTGGGGGTGGGAATTCCTTGTGTTAAAGATTCTGCATAGACTTCTAGCAGGTGTGGGATCAATAAACACTTATAGGCCTTGTAAAAATCACCAGTGAAGCCATCCGAACCCAGGGCGCCAGTGCCGCTCAGGTCATCAATATGCAAAAGAAACAATTGATGGACGGAATGCTGGGCAATGCAAACGTTCACCCCAGTCACAAGAATCTGGGTTTAATCCATCATTCTTTTGCTCACCACACCACACCACCCCAGTTTGGACCCAGCCATATGCAAATCAGTCTTGACCCTGTTCCTTATGGGAACAGTCCAGCCCGAACTGCCAAGCCAGGTCCTCCCTGGACCGGAAACAAGCATCCTGGGACCGGTTTCAGGGCATCACCCTTCATCAGCCAGCCTAGCTTGAATCCAGTGGTGTAGTGAGCACGGGACCCACGTCTGAGCATACCCTTCCCACTAAGGGTGACATATGCAAAAGAAACAATTGATGGACGGAATGCTGGACAATGCAAACATTCACCCCCAGTCACAAGGATCTGGGTTTAATCCATCATTCTTTTGCTCACCACACCACCCCAGTTTGGACCCAGCCATATGCAAATCAGTCTTGACGCTGTTCCTTATGGGAACAGTCCAGCCTGAACTGCCAAGGCATGGTGAGCAAAAAAACGATGGAGTTAGGCCCGGATCTCTGTACTGGGGTGAATGTATGACATTGTTCTGCATTCTGTCCATCAATTGTTCTTTTTGCATTTGTCACCCCGAGTGGGACGGGTATGCCCAGACGTGGGTCCCGTGCTCTCCATGCCACTGGAGTCAAGCTATCCTGGCTGATGAGGGGTGAAACCCGGAAAACCGTCCTAGGATGCTTGTTTCCAGTCCAGGGAGGACCTGGCCTGGCAGTTCGGGCTGGACTGTTCCCATTGGGCGCAGGGTCAAGACTGATTTGCATATGGCTGGGTCCAAACTGGAAAGGCATGGTGAGCAAAAAAACGATGGATTTAGGCCCAGATCTCTGTACTGGGGTGAATGTATGACATTGTTCTGCATTCTGTCCATCAATTGTTCTTTTTGCATTTGTCACCCCGAGTGGGACGGGTATGCCCAGACGTGGGTCCCGTGCTCTCCATGCCACTGGAGTCAAGCTATCCTGGCTGATGAGGGGTGAAACCCCGAAACCGGTCCTAGGATGCTTGTTTCCAGTCCAGGGAGGACCTGGCCTGGCAGTTCGGGCTGGACTGTTCCCATTGGGCGCAGGGTCAAGACTGATTTGCATATGGCTGGGTCCAAACTGGAAAGGCATGGTGAGCAAAAAAATGATGGATTTAGGCCCAGATCTCTGTACTGGGGTGAATGTATGACATTGTTCTGCATTCTGTCCATCAATTGTTCTTTTTGCATTTGTCACCCTGAGTGGGACGGGTATGCCCAGACTTGGGTCCCGTGCTCTCCATGCCACTGGAGTCAAGCTATCCTGGCTGATGAGGGTGAAACCCCGAAACCGGTCCTAGGATGCTTGTTTCCAGTCCAGGGAGGACATGGCCTGGCAGTTCGGGCTGGACTGTTCCCATTGGGCGCAGTGTCAAGACTGATTTGCATATGGCTGGGTCCAAACTAGAAAGGCATGGTGAGCAAAAAAACGATGGATTTAGGCCCAGGTCTCTGTACTGGGGTGAATGTATGACATTGTTCTGCATTCTGTCCATCAATTGTTCTTTTTGCATTGCTTAGGTCATCAATGGCATGCGAAATCTCATCGCAGGAGATTGGCGAGGGGAGGGACTGTTGATGTCCCTCATCCAGCCATACCATAGCTACCGCTGCTAAATAATCACCTAGCACCTCATCAGTCGCAACGCTGTGGGACGTATACAGGCGAGTGTAATAGGAGAGGAAGGCATCAGAGATGTCTTCGCTATGTGTAACTTAGGAACCATCATCCAGCTGCAAGTGCGTGATGAAGGAAACCTGATATGGGGGCAGAGCAGTCTAGCCAGAAAGAGGCCGGGTCTCTCGCCCTCACCGTAAACTCACACCTGTGCTTATTTGCCCAGATAGTTCACCTCGCGAGCTGCCAGATCGCGAAATTCATGGAGCAGTGCCTCGCATCGGTGCAACACCAGGGGTAGGGAGGTCGGTCAGCAATCAAGGTCTGTGCGTCGAGTTCTCCAAGTGCACGTTCAATTGCCACTAGTTCCCCACGTATGGATCAGAGTACTACTGAGTGCTTGGCAATGCAAACTCCCCTGATATAAGCGTTAAAAGCCTCCCAGAGTACCCAATGTTGTGATATGGTTCCAGTATTGAGCGCAAAGTATTCCACAACTGCATCACGAACCTCAACTCGAAAAACGTCGTCCAGGAACGCGTTTGTAGGGAATCGCCTGGTTGCACGTGTGGCGCAATATTGTGGAAGTGAAGGGTCAAAAGCACCAGAGAGTGGTCTGATAAGGTCTGGGGGAGATGCTCAGCATCGGTAATCGTAAGCAACAAGTCGGGGTAAGATACCAATGGTCAATACGTGACCATGTACCATGGGGGGGGCAGAGTAAAAAGTATAGGGCATATTGAGTGGATATCTGGAGCAGCAGGCATCGGCGAGGTGAAGGGATTGCAAAAGAGATGAAAAGCACCTGCTTAGATCAGGGCTTGGTCACATGTCTTGTAACATTCGAGTCCAGGGAAGTACAGAGAGTTAAATTAAAGTCGCCCCCCATTATTATGCTGTCTGCATGCAAACGGGTGATATGTGTGGAAATGTTAAAAAAGAAATCGGGTGTATCCACATTAGGGGTATAGATATTGACCAGTGAAAGGGATGTGGTGGCTAGTGTGCCGGAAACTAACAAATAGCGGCCCTCTGGATCCGCAATGACCTCACGCACCCTGAAAGGGGTTGCCCTATGGATTAAGATACAGACACCCCTGGAGTATGTGCATTAGTTAGCAAAAAGCGATTACCCCCAGTTTGGGGGAATTCAGAGCACAATGGGTTTCTTGTAGGAAGGCTAACTGGGTACCGTGTCTGGTCAGGTAGGACAACACCTGCCATCCCATCCAAGGATTAGTCAGTCCTCTTACGTTCCAGGTCATGCACCTCAGTGTTAGCGCCCCAAGTTTTTTAGTAGGTGGAGTCATCTAGACAAAAGTATAGAGAACGGAAATGCAGGCGTGTGTGCAGTAAAATAGTGCACGGCATGTAACATAATCAGACCCCTGGAGAAAAGAAATAGCAAGAGTAACATAGCAGAACATTTCAAAACCCATACCCCTCACCCACATCGGATAGCGAACAAACAGCATCCGGTAAACCCCATGATAACCCAAAGAACAAGAGGGAAAACAATCAAGTGGAGTACTCCTAGGGGGGAGGCAACACTCAGAGGAGAGCGCCAAATGTCCATGATCTTGACGGGGGAATGAACAGCCTTATCTAGAACATGAGTAATAGAGACAGGTGGCGAGCCGATGCAGCACAGTAGTTAGTTACACAACTGAATCCAGTAATAATCAATCTGACACAGCAGTGTGGCGGCAAACATGAGCAGGCAAAGAGGACGTTCACAGGTCTGCCGGATCATGGGAGGCAGGAGAAGAAGATCCCCCACCGCTCGGTGATCTGGACCCAAAATTATACTGTTTACAGACGTTCGTAGCTTCAGCAGGAGAGTCAAAAAAGTGATATTTGCCATTAATTTGGATTCATAGTCGCGCAGGGTACAACATGGCATAGGACATATTAGCTTTCGTGAGTGTGCGCTTAACATCAGAGAATTTATGGCGCACCTCCTGCACAATTGGGGTGAAGTCTGGGAAAAAAGATATAGTCATACCCTGGTGTTGTATTTGCTCCCTGTCACGGGCAAGACGTAGAACTGTGTCTCGGTCATGATAGTTAAGAAGTTTCACGATGATCAAGCGTGGCGGAGTGCCAGGTGCTGGTCGCAGGCCAAGTGTTCTGTGGGCCCTCTCAACTGCATTTGTGGATGAAAATGCCTCTTTTCCAAAGAGTTCCTTGAGTAGATGTTTCACATAGGTATTCATGCGGCCAGTATTGATAGATTGTGCTATTCCGGCAATGCGGATATTATTCCAACGCAAACATGCCTTCAAGTCATCAGCTTTAGCGGCCACCGTCTTGAGGAGTCTCTTAATCTTCTCGATACACTTGTTGGTCGTGGGACTGGCATCCTCGAGGTTGGAGACATGCTACTCTGTGGCACTGAGCTGCGTCTCATGCTGGTCAAGACATTTGTGCATGCTCTCCAGCCGGGCTGAGAGCGCGTCGAAACGAGAGTCAATTGATTTGAAGTCGGCTTTCAGTTCAGCCATTATGGGCACTGTGCCTTCCAATGCCGGTGCGTCAGCCATAGATGATCTCGGGGCATCCCCTGGGGACCCTCAACCTCCCCACGCTAGGGGGTCTTGGCAGCATCAAAAGACAGCAGGTGCTGCTTGGGATTGCTGCGCCCCATTGGAAGCAGAAGCGTCCGGGGCCACGTGCTAACGTTACAGGGGGAGAGGAACAGAGAGCGCCAGCCAGGCAAAGCGAGGACAAACACCAGCAGGTCATTGCCAAATGAGGTAAGTAGATTGTAGGTAGCTACTATGTACGAGAGTGGTTTCATAAAACTATAGGCGCGTTCCTATAGTGGGAACAAATAGTCAGTAGAATCTATATATGGAAAATGACATAGGACCTGTTAAGTAGAATCGTGCACAGGAGCAGAGAAGCATGCTAGGTTTGGTAAGATAATGAATATTGTCATGATGCTTCTCGTCCTTCCAGCAGCAGTCTGGATTGCACGCATGGTGGTAAATAGGCAGATGCAGAGGGACATCAATGTGATGGCAGGAGTGGCGTTCATGCGGCAGGACTCACGTGGACCCATCTGCCGCAGAGCCGGTAACCCAGAGGAGCCTGCAGGGACATGGATGACAGGAGAGGCACCGCCGGGCACCAGGGTAGACAGAGCAAGTAGCTCACCGCCGTAATCTGGAGCCTCGTGTCACCCAGCAGCAGGGTGCCTGCCGCCGTTAGTCGCGAGCACCCAGAGTCGGGCCTCGAAGGAGGAGGACATAAAGATGGCCCGACCTCGATTAGGGGGCAGCCGACAAGCCCAATCGTGGCCCTGCCCTCAGGCTCGCCCCGACCCCTGTCGTCACGGGGCTTCTGAGGGCCTCATCAGCCCGTGACTACTGCAACCCGAAGCACCCTGCCGTTGCCTTGCAGCAGAGAACAGACTGGCTAGCCTGCCCCAGGAGGTCAAGGTGTGCTGATTCCTTCGTTGGCACTCCGAGCAAGATTCAGGAGGCGGAGGTAGGCTGCAAAATGGTGGCGGGTTCTCCGGAGCTTCAATGTCGAGTGGCCATCTTGGTCCTAGGCCTGCCCACGCCCCCAGGCAAGGAGACAATGTAAATACCCTCATTAACCATGTCATGGGAATTTACCACCTGTCCCACTAGTGTGCATAAACTCTACTGTGCGGCCATTTCTCCTCAGACAGAGAAGAGTTAGAAGGCTTCTCTGCTTGCTCTGCTCTTTAGGACATAAACATTGGTATTTGGAGTCTATCAATTCTTGTAAATCTACCTCTATGAATTCCAATCCATATTCTTGTTTTGTAGAGTTTGGTGTAATGAATCTATCCTCTTGTGATAGACAGTAACCTATTTTTGGGGATGGCAGTCTGTGTCTTTCAAAGACCATATCCTTAAGAGGCTCATCCTATGCTGAGAAGTAGCAGACTCACCCATCTGGATATATCAGAATCTAAAGAAATAACCTACAATGTTGAGCACACAAGTTTCTGATTTATTGAAGTTTTTTAAAAAAGCGCTCTGTGTTGCCTTTCGGTTACTTCAGAGTACTTGACTGAGGAAATCAATTTACTGATTAGAGGAGGTTGTAGACTTATCAGACAGGTTCAGTGAAGCATTCCCGTCTGGTGTTAATATATCGAGTCTGCAAGATCACCCTTGCCCAAAAAAAGGCATTTGTGTGTATCTCAGCATGTATGTTCTTCCAACAGGTGGTGCCTGATAATGTTACTTAGAGACAGAATGAGTGGCCTAAGCCATAGAAGACAAGACTCCTGAGGGCATCTAACACTTTTTTGGGAGATTTCATTGCTTGAGCACAGAGGTTAATGAACTCTACTTGCCCCGTTAACAATATTCATGTTTTATGTTAAAAAAAAAACCCACCAGGTTGAAAACAAAACT